>CM056380.1:113834902-114131488 GCA_029718625.1 Synaphobranchus kaupii
GGCTTTTCACTGCTTTTTTGGCATATGATCGGGCTATTGTTGGGTGCATCTGGTTGCTATGACGGAATACTAATTTTAGATGATGAAGAAATATATTTATAATCTCACACATAGACGCTATTATCCACTATGTCACGCATGGGTAGGTATAGTTGCAGGCGAGACTGAGTGGGGGGTTACTTGTTAATTGGATTGCTATGGGAGAATAGTGACACTTAGAAACTATTCGGCAGAGTTGTCACGAATCATATACTAATAAAGATACAACACGGAGTTTCTTTTTCCCACTCATAGTTTGGCTGCAGGAGCAACGAATGTCTCAGTTTTGCTAAATCTTGCCGCTGGCGCCATGGCCACTAGGCATCTGCCGCAAAGGAGTTAACTTCCATTTAAAATCCCAGTCCTTGAACTGCAAAGCACACATTGTCACACAAGGCCTATGTGTGACAACTGGGGGTGGGGCAATATTTGCATCATAGCAAGCAATGGACACTTGTCATTTTCTCAGCTCTGAGCAGATTGATTTCATAAAAAGCCACAGACATAACACTCACCAATGCGCCAGGCAGTGTGTGAGTGTGTGCGTGCATTCTTTTATGTATGTATGTGTGTGTGTGTGTGTGTGTGTGTGTATATATGTATGCTTGTGTGTGTGTGTGTGTGTGTGTGTGTATGTATGTATGCATGCTTGTGTGTGTTCTCCCCCATAACAGCAGTCAGGTCTCCACTGTTCTCCGCTCTCCCCATACTCCCCACACACCCCTCTCTCCCTCCCAATCTGCATCCCTCCCTGCTGTGCTGTACCCTTTTAAATCTGGCCTCTCTGGATGCCAGTGTTCACTCCCACACCTCCACAGCACTGTGCCCTCACCTGGCCCACGAGGGGAGGCTGTGCATGGAAAACATCACCGCCCTCCTTCCGCCCACAGAGAGATTCCATCCCAGTCTCCCTCTCAACAAACATTTTCTTCTGCCATTTGTCTACACAAAAAAGAGGCATTACATTACATTACATCCATTTAGCAGACGCTTTTATCCAAAGCGACGTACAATAAGTGCATACAGAGACGTCATCAAGGTCACTACAGAACAGACAAGACAAAGCACATCCTTCCCATAATGTAGCAGCTATCCCTAGTAATGAACGTTGGCTGTAGTTCACAGTAAGCTGTGGGTAAATCAGCTATACTACACTTCTATTCTAAATACTATTATAAGCTATAACAAACAGGAAAACACAGGGAACTAGTAAACACAGGGAACTGATATTCCTAGGTTAGAATATCAGTCAAGGTGGAGTCTGAAGAGGTGTGTCTTCAGGCCTCGACGGAATGCAGGCAGGGTTGGAGTAGAACGTAGGGGAATGGGAAGTTAATTCCACCACTGAGGAGCTAAGGTGGAAAAACTCCGCAGTCGGGACGAGCGAGAGCCTTTGACACGGAGGGGGGGGAAGTGCGAGTCGCCCTGCTGTA
The DNA here is from genome assembly GCA_029718625.1 of Synaphobranchus kaupii. Classification (NCBI taxonomy): domain Eukaryota; kingdom Metazoa; phylum Chordata; class Actinopteri; order Anguilliformes; family Synaphobranchidae; genus Synaphobranchus; species Synaphobranchus kaupii. The sequence continues at coordinate 113,836,375 of CM056380.1, forward strand.
GAAGAGCGAAGTGGTCGAGCAGGAACATAGTTCTGGATTAAGTCCTGCAGGTAGGCGGGGCCTGTCCTATTGGCTGCAGTGTAGGCCAGGGTCAGAACTTTGAACCTGATCCTGGCTGCAACTGGCAGCCAGTGGAGTGACCTCAGCAGGGGGGTTACATGGGAAAATTTCGGGAGGTTGAACACAAGCCGGGCAGCTGCATTCTGGATCAGTTGAAGAGGCAGAATGGCGCAGGCTGGTAGGCTTGCGAACAGGGAGTTGCAGTAGTCCAGGCGTGAGGTGACCATGGTCTGGACAAGAAGCTGGGTGGAGTAGGTGGTCAGGTACGGTCGAATCCTCCTGATGTTGTACAGGAGGAACCTGCAGGACCGTGCCGTCGCCCTGATGTGCTCTTTGAAGTCCAGCCGGTCGTCCAGGACCACCCCCAGGTTACTTGCAGAGCGGGAGGCAGCCACCACGGCATTGACAGTTGGACTGTCGGAGTTGCATCCTTGGTTTATGTGCACACGTGCGCGCGTGTTTGTGTACGCACACGTGCGTATCTGTGCGTATCGGGCGTGTATAAGTGCATCTTTGTGTACGGCATGCGAGTTTGTGTGTGTCTGTGCGTTTTGTTTGTAAAGCACAGCGGTGTCTGATCTCTCGCCATGTTCTGGTAAATTAGAGAGGGGGAGAGGAGTAATGGCAGGGCTATTGCTGAGTAAAATGGATGACTGTAGTGATTATACTACTACTGTCCCCATAAAACACATTTAATGCATTACATTACTCACAGCCTCAGAAGGACACCATTAGAGTGTGTGTGTGTGTGTGTGTGTGTGTGTGTGTGTGTGTGTGTGTAGACAATATAAGCACTGTGAGGTCTAAGTGTGCTGGTTTCTAAAGTAAGCATCATTTTGCAAAAATAAAATAATCTTTTATGCTGATGAAAGGGGTGGTGTGAACAGACATTTCAGAAAAATTTTGAGTGTTGGAAAAGACCTCAAATGTGACACCGTGAGAATGTGACATTTTAACACTGCTGTTATTTCTGGTGCGATATTGGAACTGAGGATTCACTAACTAGAACATTTTAATTCATCACCTCTCATTGAAGGCATGAATATTTAACTCAGACTTTTCACATAAAAGCTTTCCCCATATTAACAGAAAGTGCAATATACAATATATTGATTCTGCCAGGTCGTACACTGAATTGCCTTTATCATCTTTTGTTTAATGTAGTTTTCTGGTGGGGATGAGCATTGGGTCGCAGTAAACCCCATCTGCTGTAGCAATGCAGAGAACTACAGACAAGGAGGAAGAGCCACGTACTTCCCTTACCCAATATCCACAAGAAACCCCATCTCACAGCCTGGTCCTGATTTGATGGTTGAAACCGATTAACTCAGATAACAGTAGTCTCTACCTGGGAAAGCCTGAATTTGGAGCTGGGCTTACGGTTTTCAGTTCCAGGGCTTTTGGGAGAACTGCAGGTGGCCGAGTACGAGCCTGCATGCTCTGCTGGTTTTTATTGTTACTCAGCACTTAATTGATCAATTAAAGCAACTTAATATACAGTTAACTCACCTCGCCCGTTTCTTGGCTCTGAACTGGTCGTTGATCTTAGGTTTAAAAAAAAAACAAATAAACATTTTTAAATAAATAGCACTGTCCACCATGGACCCCTGCTATGGGTGTTCATTCATTTTAAGAAAAAAAACTGTGCAGACGAGCGAAAAGTGACCTTGTTTATGTAAATGCATTGTTCTGATGCTTTATTTGTTTTGCTATTTTGATACCTTTTCAAGTGTTCCTCCTCCTCCCATGTGGTGTTTCCACAAGCTGTTTTAGGACATGCCGGCCTCATTAAAGCATGCCCTTTCGCTCTCTTATGCTGACTCCTGCATTATAATTGCGACTGCTCGCAGTCATCCATAGCTACCCCTCAAACGTGTCCTTTTCCGCAAGCTGAATTTAGCGGCCCCCTTCCGCCACTCTCTGTCTCTAATGAATCCAGCTCGCCTTGCTCCAGAGACCGATAGATCTGCTATTTTTGTGCACCCCCCCCCCCCCCCCCCCTCTCTTTGTTGTGTTTTTTTTTTGGCATTTGTTGTGGATGCAGACAGGTGCTCCTGATTGTAACCTGGCTATACTGAAGCGGAGACCCGCACAGACCTCCTGGATTCGGATGATAAGCTACCATACTGGGCCTGATCCTACACCAGCCAAAGCTGCTCGCTCTGCATCTGCGGTCTAATGATCGTATCTGTATGATCATTACAAGTCATTATCTCCTGCCCTCAGGTTTGTGAGCCATACGATGCGCGTAGAGGGGACCTGGAGCCAGGAATGAAACACTGCTGTCTGCCGTTCTTTCTCTGCCAACTCTTACACTGACTACAATATATAAAGACACTGGATTGTGATGCCGCCTTTAGGACCTTTGCAGAGATTGTCCACATCCTACACATAACATGCTCATGATTAAGAAAAAATAAAGAAATTAACAATGACATAATTATCAAGACAGATTACAGAGAGGGATAGAACTTAATCTTATGCAACTTGATTTCGGGGAATTTGTAAGTAGTATTAACAAAAATCCATTTAAAAAATGGTTTGTTTAGCCAAATTCCCTCTTAGCAACAATAAAAAAGCTGCTCCACTCCATCATTTACACATTTGCCTATTGGGAACACCACCTGGATTCTCATTTTCACCGATTTCGTACCAGGTATAACAACGGCAGATAAAATATCTTTTGTTGAAACCTTTCTGTAATGAATCCAGGAATGTGCAGCTGAGCTAAACTACCTCTTTGAAAAATGCACAAGCAATTCAAAATTTGCTTTAAATATCATGGAATATCATTAAGAACCATAACGCTCAGGCATACATTTCAGTTAATGGCATAAGGATGTGGGAATCCAGACTGATTAGACCACCTGGTAGTTGTGAAATGAGCAAACGTGGTTACCCAGGTACCGTAACTGCAAGAGCTCCATTCCTTGTGGGATATCGTTTCATTGTGTTAAGCCCGTGGCGTTCTTAAGAGGGTGGGATTTATACGTTTCATAAACACAGGTAGCGCCCCGGCTCCATTCGCGTGTGGAGAGGCGCGTGACAGCACTTGGTATATAAACAGCTTTCTGACAGAGGATGTGCATATTAACGCCGAGCAGACAGACTTCCCACCTTTGGTATTTTTTGCTTTATTCAGACAGGTAGAAAGCAGGAAAGGATATCAGATATAGAAGCGATGGGGAGTTGAACCCAGCACATGAGGGGGACTTGTAGATGGCTTTAGAGTCGGCCAACCTACGTCACGTTTTCTGTCAAATTTTATAACCAGGCTCTGAGTTCCGCAAGGCTCCCATAAGTCCCATCTCTAGTTTTTCATCAATCCAAACGATATCTGTCCCTAAAGTTGACTTGAAAAACAAATAAATGTAAAAATTTTTTCCCAGTTTGAAAAGTACATTTTATTTAACATTAAGCAAATGCCAAACCGTGTTTGGGAATATAAACGAAGCTCCAAAAGCGAGGCTGAAGAGCAGAACCCCCCTGGAGCTGGAAGGAGGCTCTTGAGCTTGCACCCATTCCCGAGGGGAACAAACCCAACCCAGCCAGGTCAAACATACACACCCAGTATGCCACAAAAATGGAACGAATGGCTGACGAGTTATCCAATCAATAAATGTCAGACCTCCCAAGATTTAGTAACATCAAAATGATGTCTACAACCACCCTGGTCAAATAGATTTTCAGTTAATTAAATTAATTGGCTGGGTTTGAAATAAAAATGCCCCGGGCCTGATACCCTCCACTCTGTTCCATAAAAACTGCACATCATACACAATCTGTGAACAAATATGTTTCGGTTTAAGGGCAGCCCTGACTAACAGACAGCAAGCAGAAGAAATAGGATACATAATTCCCTCACCAGAAAGAGATCTCCAGGGACATGCAAGCTTTAACGGTTTACATTAATGTGTTTATTTTTTATTCATTTACCTTTTAACTGGGGAAGGCAATTTGAGAACTCAGTCCTCGTTTGCAGTGATGCTGCAGGTAAGGAATGCAGGTGATTGGGTAGCCAGGTAGGGGATAATAAGGTGGCCACTGAGATGTAGGGGGATGATTAGATGGCCAATTGAATGTAGGGGGATTATCAGATGGCCAATCAAATGTAGCGGGATGATAAGATGGCCAATCAAAGTTAGGGTAGTTGATTAGATGGCCAGAGAGCCTGTATGGCATGCCTCCAATCTCGCCCACTCTGTGGGTGAAGCAGTCCCCTCCCTTTCTCTCTCCCTCCACAGACACTGACCCTGGCTCGCCCACAGCCCCTTTGTTTAGCTCAGCGCTCATCTGCTGTTTTTATCATTTCATGACACCATTGGTATTATCGCTGCCTGCTTCTCTCGAATCAGCCCAGTAAAATTCCAGCTGCCAATACAGCTCCCCTGCTCTCGCCCAGGGGCTCCCCAATAATCCTAACCAGTTTGCCCAGGTTCAGCTCATTAAAATCAACCAATAGACATCTGTAAATTCTACAGAAAAAAAATACTTTAAATAATGCTTTAACACATAACCAAAATTGTTTTCAGGGACTGCTGGGTGGTTCATTCTATTAAGGCACTGTTCTACTGCACGGATGGGCCCTGTGGTCTGGTATCGAATCAACTGTGGCCGACAGCCCTATCTATCGGCTATCCACGAGTAGCTCCAACATCAGCCAGGGATGGGAGTGTTTCACCAGCGACCCAAATCAGGCACCTGCAAGTTCATCTGTTCAGTTGTACGGGAAGCATCTTCCTCTGACTCAGGTAGATGAAGCTTGCAATGAGCACTGCAGATCAATCCGTTTGTCATTCAATATTTTCACTGAAGATCAGTCAGTGTGATACTCAGTTTGAAACCCCAACTCTATTTTTACATTCATTCATTCATTGGACATTGTTCTTGAAAGCTTATAGCTAAACGTTTATAATTATAATAAATGGGGTGGCAAATATCAACAATTAACTATACATCTCTGGCAGTTAAGCAGACAAGAAAGCTAAGATGACCTCCGTAGTAATAGGCAGATGGAGTTTTGTCACTCAGCCTGTGAAGTGCAGGACGGTAAAAAAAAAAGCCTTGGGCTATAAGCTGGTATGGACATAAGGACTGGTTAAAATATTCAGGATAAGTTGAAAAATAAAACTTGCCTCAGCAGAATTTCATATTTTTCCCACCAGGTGGCCAGCAGTGAGAATCTCTGTTCTTCCAGAAGAAAATCTACTTTTGGAAGTAGCTTCTGCAGAAGCCACCATAGCATTAACTGTATAATAGCAATTAATCCATTTGAAAATATGTATTAGTTATAACACATTTCTTTTTTTTTTACAATAAAGACAGAAAGCACTGAACTAAATTTGCTTACCAGAGGGAATTTAAGAAGCAGAAGACCCAGAACTAATAGAGGGAAACTGGGACAGTATTGCCTGACCTGAAGAAAGGGCAAGAGAAACACTGCTCTAAAACTATGACAAATTCAACCAACAAAGAAACAAACACAAATGAAGGCTTGTAATACTGACATCTCCAAGTTAACAGCGACAAAGACACCACGCAAGCAGCGGAAAGAACAGCTTTTGTGTTTGTCTACGTTAAGTATTCATATTTCACAGAGCAAAACAAAAATCAAATATGTTGTATTAACTGTAGTGACGACATTTTAGAAACTAGAACAGTGTTGGGGGGGCTATACTGTATATCATGCAAGTGAATCATGAACAGAGGATAATTCTAAGGTCCATACCTCTAACGCACGTGGCGTGTAATAGGAATGCATCAAACAGACAGGTTCAGCAATCAACATCTGTCATCTGTGCTGAAAACTGTGCATCATCCTGACGGGGCTGTCAGCCACAGTCCACACTAGAATTATTCAAATTTGATACTGGACTGTGCGGTGCGGTGCATCCACACAGTCCCTTAACAGGACAAGCCCTTTCTTAAACACATTTTCAACAACCCGGCCTGAAGAAGAGATTGGTTGTAATAAAACCCATTACACAAGGGGGTCCCCCCAGGACTAAGCTTGGGCAGTTGGGCACCACTGTGCAAGAGAATGTACAGTGCCCCTTGGCTGGGGACCTTGGATTCCTTGGCTGGGGACCTTGGCCTTTAGCTTAGCGGGCTAATTGTACGTCTTGTACAGTGGCCAGTGAGGGTCACAGTTCGAAGCCCACAGAGGACTCTCATTACACGTCCACAGCACCGGTTCAGACTGGCCACAGCTGAGAGTACTTTGCTGCGGGTTCTCGACTGAAGACCGCTTGGATGACGAAACACCTCTACAAGCTCAGGTAAGGAGGACCCGCTGGGAGCAGGTTCATAAGCAGGGAAACTGGATGAGGGCCCAGGTTCGGCCCTCCTCCTTCAGGGGCGTGTTTATGAACTAGAGAAACTTAGTCCACAGCTGCAGACAGAAGCGGAACAGGGACATAGAGGGGTGGGTGGGGGGGGGAGGGAGAGTAGTCACCCTTTAACTAGGCCAGTGCAGCCAATTATTTTAGGCTGGGATGATGAATAGAATGCCTTGTGGGTCCACTCTGGTGGTGTCTGAGCAAAGGCGAAGGAGAATGTGATTGAAGGTGGGAACAAATAAGGCTATACCTTATACCCACCCTTTTCTGATTTGAGAGGCTATAAATAAAACAGAGCTTCTATTAGACTGAGCACCATGAATTAGGGCGGGATTGGGGAACCTCCTTACCTGGCGGTGGCTGGGGCTGGTTGAAGGGTGTGGGGTGGGGGGCATGGAGGGAGACCGTACATGCAATGGAAAACCTAAAAATACATCGTGATTTAAGGGATTTCTAGATTTTTTTCAGATAAAAGTGGGAAGGTACAGACACAGATTGAGGTGTCTCCTTTTAAATCAGCCATCCGACGGGTTTTAAAATATCAACCAAGAAACACTGGGCAGAACCCCAATCAAAGATGTATTTACCAGTGTCTATGCCAGCGTCATCATTCACTTTCCACAAACGGCTTCCCCCACATTAGTTACCGTTACCAATGTGGCATGTAAAAACACATTTCATTAAAGTAATCACCTTATTTTCGGACTATGTGTAATGTAAGCTCACCATAAACAGTGTGTGTTTGTATACTTTCCAGCGCGTACATCCAAATAATATTTTGTCCCCTTTCAAACTAATAAATCAAATTCAATGATTCATTGGTTTAAGTTTCCTCGGGAATCACGTCTTGAATACACTCCTCAATCAGCCAATCAAACTGCAGGTGCTTAGTCTTTTGACGCTACAGCCCTATGAATTGAAGACATCATTGCTGATTAAACAATACTGTTTAAATATAAATATGAATATAAAATATGCATTTCGATGTGAATATGAAATATGTCCCAGAGGGTTAAAAAAAGTCTGTTCCCTTTTAATGTCCGCTTCGTGGGGGGAAATGTAATTTAATGTAAACAAGCAACAAATGCAATGCATGAAAACAGTCACAATATATTGTCTGTTATGGTATATAATATTATACTCACTACTGTACTGACTGACTGACTGGAGGCAGACAGAAGGCCTACTCTGTCCAATATCTCCACCTGGTGGAATGGTGGTGCTTGGTATCACATGATGGCGATTTTATTCATTGAGTTGAATATTTATAGTGCAAATGTGGTATAACTCTGACTCTAAAGTGTATTTTGGTATTATTTATAAAATAGCAGACAATACAGTTTTGCTTAATATTTTGTTAGATTTTCCTTAAACTTTGAAGCAGATGTTTAATTTTACCCATTTTGATAAAAAGAGGCTGCATTTGAAATTAAATTAGTCAGTGTTCATGCTGGATATCAAGCTACATGTAAGAAAATCTTCAGAGGAAGGACTCAGAACTTCATTTATTCATGTGGACTTTGCCGCCATGCGATATCAGTGAATTAGGATTATAGAACTCCACTATTATTACAAATAATAATGATCTAACTCTAATACATTTAACTACGTTTGAATTATTATGGTATATTTAATCCAATATATATTTAGCTGTGATAACCTTGATCTGGAAATCCTGCTCTAGTTTTGCACGTTGCATCTACCCTCCAGCGCCAGATGGTGGGTTGGGACGATGTAACACTTTGATAACACCCTGTCAGCAGACCTTCTCCTGCCAAAATGGCCAAAGCTGAACAGGGCTGGCTTGGTTGGCACTCAGACGAGAGGTCACAGGAAACCAGGTTGCTGCAGGAAATTATGTCAGCCACCCAATGAAAAAAAAATCTTCACTGTGATGATGTAAGCTATGCTGCAAGAGTGCCAATGAAAATTCTTTGTAAAAATCCTTGTTACAAAAACATCCATCTGGACCTGCCCAGCCACCCACTCAGTTTAATTTACAAATACCTGTTTCTCCTCTTAGTGGGGTCCTCGATGCAGAATCATGATGGAATCACTGCTGTATGAGTTATTACATATCAATGGCTGTTATAGAGAGTTCCTCAACCTGCATTAAGTGTCTTTGATTCTTTAAATGGAGAGAGAGAGAGAGAGAGAGAGAGAGAGAGAGAGAGAGATCCATTGTCATGGACGTTATGTTTTTCTAACATCACTTTGCATTTAGTTGTTGTATTCTGTCAAAATTTAATTAAATAGTATTAAATCAGTTTGAAAATAAGCAAAATTATGACATATGCAAAAAACCTTTAAACATTTGTACTTAATATCAGGGGGCATGATTTATTTCGAGTTTTTCCACCATTTCGGCTACATGTTAACTTCCTAATAATATAGGCTATTTTGTAAGGACACAATACTGCAGCTAACGTTATACGGTGGCTTTATCGAAACAGGCACCCCCTTACATGGTAATAACATGGCGTTAACCTAGATTGTTAACATGGACAAGAAAATTAATGAATATTGAACCGCGGCAACCCAGAGTTTAACGATTAATTACAACAACGATGCACATCGGTTAAAATAATGCCAGGTGCGGCTATAAATTACATATTTTTTCAAGGAAACAAGCTATCTATCCTAAGTCCCACCTACTGGTTGAGCCGACCAATGGAAACGCTGAGATTGCCACGGAGAACCAATGAAATCGATAGTTTTATGTGGTGTCTTGGGAGTGCACTTACATGGATGTATTCACTTCTGACATAGCGACGCCGGTAAGATGAATTTTGCGCATTTAAATAGCTCAAAGAAACAGGCCGTACAAATGCATTTTTGTTAGTCGCTAGTAATGACTGTATCTGGGAGAAAAGCAATCCTGCACCCACATTTAGCCAAAATCTAAACGACTAGCAAGGCAGCTAGCTGTAGCTTCGAATTTAGCAGCGCTTTTACTGGATATTAGCACGTAGGTTGCTACCTAGCCAACTACCTGGATTGGTACCAGCTTGTTGCCTCAGTACACTGAATAGCTAGCAAGCTAACGAATATAAAAACCTATACCATTAATTTGGAGCATTGTGTATTGTAGCTATAGCTAGCTAGCTGGCTGGCTAGCTAGCTACAGTCAAGTCATTCAGTTCTTCTGGAAACCAGACACAGTAAATCAAATTTTACCTGAAAACCGTTCACTGTCATGCTAGCTAATGCTGTTGCTAATGAGCTTAAGCTTGTGAAGCTACCCTATATTCGTAGCAAGCTACAACTCGTGGAAGTAAAATGTTCTATAGAACAGCAGGTTGAGGTGAGAGGCTACACTAGGGTTGCCAACCGTCCCTTGAAATAAGGGACGATCCTTATCAGTTCAATAAGCCTTATTGAACTGATAAGGGATCGTCCCTTATTTCAAGGGACGGTTGGCAACCCTAGGCTACACTGATACAGGAGTAACGACTGGTTCGCTTTCGGTGCCTAGGCTATAGTAGCAATTTGGCTAGCTGTGTGTGACCTGGGGTTTGATGAGAAGTCGAACTTAACTGGGAGGAATCGACAACAAGTGAAAGTTTCACCACTTTATGGTTTAAAACGCTTTAAAATACCCTTTAAGGCGTAAGGTGACAAATATGTGATTAGAATGTTATTAACTTAACATTGTGATGCTGAGGTTACCATCACTACTGGCCATTGAAAGCAATAGAGTTACACAATACTGACCTCTGAAAAAAAGAATTCCAAAAAACCTACTCTTCAAAAGGTGAAATATGACGTTGCAATTTTTCGTTTAGATTTGTATTGGTAAATATTAGCTTTGGAAGTAATTGGAGATTTTATCAAGGTTCTAAGAAGATTGGTTCCCAGACTGGGGATTGAGAGAGGGGAGTGTAGGCTATATAGTGAACACTCCATAGGCATTCATTCACACCAGCACTAAACACCTGCCTTTATCTATGCAATTAACTAGTTATAGTGCACTTTCTTGTTTTAATAACAACATTAAAAAAACCCAGGTAGCATTTTAATAAGGATGGATCATTTAAAATATATTTGCTTAAGTGGGTAATGGGCTCAAAACGTTTGGGAACAACAGGTCTACAAAATATGCAGGGGAAATGTTATTCCGTTGTAAACAGCTTAACCGTTTTCCAACTCACAATTATGGCCAAAAACCCATACGCACCAAAACCACCAATGTTCATCAAGGAAAATATGATGGAAAAAATGCAGCATTTTAAATTGCTGTCCTACAGGCAGTGTGCAGAGCTGGTGTTTAAAACCATGATCTCTCACATCTGTCTAGTGCATTCATTACTGCTATCATATAATTTGTTTTAAAAACCCCCCCAAAGTACAGGAATTGGCCCTCTAAAATAAGAGAGCACGACTTTTGTTTTTCATTAGCAAAAAAACAAGATCACAGATGTTCCAGCCAGGAAGCCTTCATAAGCCTGACACACTGATGAAGGCCTGCTAGCCAGAACGCCTGTGTCCTTGCGGCTCAAACATCTGCGTGCTCTTTTTCCATTAACTCAAACACAATGGAAAAAAAGGAAACTTCTCAAAATAGAAAATGTGTTATTACAGGCTGTTTTTAGAACGGATGAATTACAGGGCAATTGCATATTCAGACTGTCGCCTGAATCATTTCACAGAAGCCTTCCCTTGTAGGTTCGTGAGATTAATGTTAGCCGTGGCTAAATCTGGTGCCTGCATCAAATGGCAACATTTGCATTAAACATTGTACGTGGTTCCTTCAAAATAATGATGGTGTCCCAACCTCACACTTTTACTTATATTCATGGTTTCCATTTGTTCCAGCCATGAAGACCATTTGTGACTGGGAGGCAGAGGGAGGTGACCGCAGCAGTGATGTCACTTCCTGGGTATCGGCCTGTCCAGGGGGACTTTGGAAGGTCTTGAGGAAGAGGACTAGTCCGAGGGGCACAGGGGATCAGACCCCAAAAATGGGCTCACTTTGCAGACTCAGGGTGCGGGAGAAAGTGGAGGAGAGCGCTGAGGCTCTGGGTCAGAGTCCGCCTCGCGCAGAGGAGAACGGCGAGCCGACCGACGTCCACGGCCACGCCTCCGCACAGGCCACGCTGCTCCCGCGCTCCCCAGCCACGGTGCTGCAGGTGCCCCTGGACACCTGGGTCATCCTGCGATTGGGGGAGGGGCAGTGTGATGTCATCGAAGGCTGTCTAGAGGGGATGAAGGCAGGAGAGACGTGTGAAGTAAGAATGTCCCCACGCGTATGGACACCCTGGAGCCTCTGAATAATGCTTTTTGTCCACATACTTTTTTTCCTTTTTCGCTTATTTTAAAGCTGAGCACTTGTTTATTTTCCTATTTAGACTAGATTCGGTATTACTTTTATCATCCATTTTACAAAACGGCTTATCGTAACAAACACCACATGCAACATTTCTAAACCCATTTGTCCAGTTGCATTGTTCTTCCTTTTTGAAAACACAGCCTAAACCGAGGCTAAAGCAGCTCCATACAGTCCGGTGTAGTAGCTGAGCCTCTCAGGACACATCATAGCGACCACTCGGTCCTCCAGGTCTTTCCCTCAGGACACATCATAGGGACCACTCAGTCCTACAGGTCTTTCCCTCAGGACACATCATAGCAACCACTCAGTCCTACAGGTCTTTCCCTCAGGACACATCATAGGGACCACTCAGACCTACAGGTCATTCCCTCAGGACACATCATAGCGACCACTCAGTCCTACAGGTCTTTCCCTCAGGACACATCATAGCAACCACTCAGTCCTGCAGGTCATTCCCTCAGGACACATCATAGCGACCACTCAGACCTGGAGGTCATTCCCTCAGGACACATCATAGCGACCACTCAGTCCTGCAGGTCTTTCCCTCAGGACACATCATAGCGACCACTCAGACCTGGAGGTCCAACATCAGGAGAATCTTCCCCTTTCTCACCCAAGTGGCTCTTGTCTGAACCACTGTAAGGCCTTGCTGTGCCGGCTTACCGGCCTGTGCCATCAAGCCACTGCAGATGTTCCGGAATGCTCTTGGCTTCCTGGTCTTCAGCCTGCTTGCACTCGCAACACTTTTGATCACTGGCTGCCTGCATTCAGTTCGAATTGTTCACACTGGCATACCGAGTTGAAAATGGCACTGCCTCTTTCTAGATTTTCGGCAATGATTGCACCAGGCACTCCAACCAGACCTCTGCTTTCAGCATCCTCCGTCCAGCTGGCTGTCCTGTTTCTTTGCTCCCAACAGTTGCCCCTCTTGACCCTGACTATTTTCTGCCGTTGTCCCCCAATGGTGGAACGACCTTCTCCGATCAGTTAGGAAAACCAGATTCACTGGCTGTTTTCCACACAAAAAATGAAAACCCACACTTTTCAGACCACACCTCCAGTGTTTCTACTTAATAATAATGCTGGAAAAAAAGAGCCAACCCTTCTGTCCTTTATCTTGTGGGAGACATGCACCTTCAGGGTGACAGCTCTAGTGGTATGGTTAAAAGCATCTAATACATTTCTAAATTTGAAATGGTAAAGTGTGGTAGTCTTTGCACATATTAGTATGTACCCAGTGTCTGTCATTTAATTGCAGCCAGGGTCTCAATCTCAAGCCTGGGAACCCCCTGTGCATCTTTTGCTTTCCAACTGAAATTGCAACTCCTAAATTAGTGCTTCTTAATAAGACACTACTGAGGGCCAACTGAGGAGTGTCTATAGAGGATGCTTATGTTTTATGTCACAATAAGTCTGTTTTCTTCTTGTAATCAATTTTTTTTGAGAGTCCGTGGTACCAAATGTCTATGGTTCAGATACAGTATGCTTGTTTATTTGTGATGAGTCAGATTTTACCATTTGTAACCGGATGACACCATACGTCTCCTTATAATAACCTTATAATAATGGTAGGAATAGGTAGAAACAGATTAGATGAGCATCCCAGGAACATTATTTTATTGGAACATCAGTGGACAGACAATAAACAGCGACATCTATTGTTAAGAAACAGGTACTACACTAATAGATAATTGAACAGAAAATGACATACTTCAATGACTCATTACTCAGGACAGGGGAAAATAACCATCCCCATATTTTCAGGGAATGTATTAGAAAGGTTGAAGAAGCTATGCTCAAATGTATCTTCCTAAAACCTCTGCAGCATAGAGAATTTGTATTACATAGTGGTTTGTATTACATAGTGGTTGTGGGGGTGGGCCTGTAGTCGGGTCTGGGTGGTCTCTGGATGGATTTCTATTTATTTGATTTTCCCATGTTTGATTCTGTAGCTGAGAAACGTTTGGTACACATCGGATTTTGGAAACAATGTTGACAGAATTTCATCTGAATCCTACCCAGTGAACATGGCAAATTTGGTTGCCATCATTTAGCATTTTACTTAAAGATATAATGATATTCCTATAAAATAAAGTTGCTGGGATGCTTATCTAACCTGTTTCTATCTATTCCTACCAGTATTATAAGGTTCTGAGAAGTATGGTGTCATCCTGTTACGAATGGTAAAATCTGACTCTGATGCATTTTACTTGTAATTGTAGATATTCCTGAAACCCTCTGCTGCTTTTAAAAGCTCACCAGTCTATTATCATTCTATTGAGCAAGCTTTTTAGAGCCTGAAATCAGGCTATTTCAAAGACTGAGGCCAGACTGTTAGTGATATTTTAAAATAGAATATCAATAACCAGTCATTTGAAATTATATATATCTTAGTGTGGAAGAGTGGGTCATTTAGCTCTGTTTTTGGGAGCTGTGTTGGAGTTTAGTGGACTATATGGAAGCCTTTTTTTAAATGTAGTGTGGTTTGTCCCGCTGAATGACCACCACATTTTTAACTAAAAGAGATTTCTTATAACAGTCATACAGTCGCTCATGGCCAAAACTGGTTTAAAGCTTAACCTGTGCCTAAAAAGCAGAAACTACATTCGTAGAAGATCCACACTAAACCTGCTCAGGTAAGACATGGCCAAAGATTCACATGTAAGCATATAGCCTTCATCAGTGAAACAGTGCTATTTGCTGATGGCAGTCATATATCATAATTCTAAAACATCACCACAGGTGGGCAAGTAATTATGGAAGAACAACCAATCAGAACTGTTTTCGGGTCGGTTGTTAATGAATATTTAACTTGTGGCAGCAAATCAGAAACCTCTGGGCAGCCCTCAACTTCTGACTCTTTCGGTTCTGTTTTGTGTCATCTGCAGCTGCTGGTTTCTGCTCTGAATGCCGAGCTCAGATCCAGGGTTGGGCCAGGTCAGCCGAGCGGCATGTGTGCAACGGACTCGGAGGGGCAGGCAAAGGGAGAGGGGAATGCGGAAGAGCTACTTGGGACAGGGCAGCTCCCTGCCGACCCCCTTCATTTTGTGGTGGAGCTTCAGTCCCTCACCCCTGGCCAGGAATCTTGGGAAATGAGCGCCAGTAAGAAATGGGAGTGGGTGAAGGGGCTGAGGGAGAGGGGTGGACAGAGGTTTCGGGAGGGAGACCTTTGGGGAGCAGCGGACTGCTACAGTCGAGCCCTGAAACTGCTCATCACCCTGAAAGGGGAGAAGGGCGGAGGAGAGGTGGAAGGGGAGGAGAAGAAGAACGTTCCAGAAGGAGGGGTAGAGAGGGGGAGCGGGGGAGATGGGGAAAGCATAGATGGGGAAGGGGGTGGAGCGGGAGCGGAGGGGGCTTTGGGGATCGAAAAAACCACACGGGGAAAGATTCCGTCGGATGGCGAGTACGCTGTGGTCCGGGCGGGGCTGCATGCCAACCTGGCGCTGTGCCAGCTCAAACTGGGCCAGCCAGCCAGGGCCCAGCGGAGCAGTGCCAGGGCCACCGAGCTGGACCCAGCCTGCACCAAGGCCTGGTACCGGCTAGGCCAGGCCTGTTGCCAGGTCGGCGAGCTGGGGATGGCTCGCAGTGCCCTCCGGAAGGTTCTGGAGCTGCAGCCGGGCTCTCCTTCAGCCCTGAAGGCACTGAGGGAGGTGGGCGTGCGGGAGAAGGAGCAGGACGCTAAACTGGGCCGAAGGCTCAGTAAGATGTTCAGCTAGGCCTGGCTCTCCACTGCCCTGACATTGAGCTCATCCGCAGGTTCCAGCGAGGATCAAACCAGACAGGCTTCAGCACTCTACCTGTGTTCAAAACCATGGCCTAGGGCAGGGTTTCTAACACGGCCCTGTAGAGCCACAGGGTCTGCTGTTTTGTTTTTTTTACCAGATAATCAGAAGAAAACAGCAGAGGTGAGTTAATCGTGTAATCACGTAGCTTTCATGTACAATAGTAGTAGCAAAAACCAGCAGACCCTGCACTGAAACTGAACTCAAATCACTGTCAAATTGGCAATTTTAGGGTGTCATGGGCAAGTGCTGATTATCACGTGAGAGTTCTTTAAAACTGCCCATACAGAAATATGAGGCTGATAATCTACATCCATTCTTCAAGAAGAGTGAAAGCAGTGTGCGCTTTCTCAGAACTTGCTGAGATGATTTGGAATTTTGACATTTTAATTTATTCTATGGTCTGAATTATGTTTTGTTTCTGTCGATGTTGTTTAAAATGAAATGCATAGTGTGGAGCTGTTGCCCCTGTAATGACCAAAAGGGGCAGACCCAACACCATAACCAGAGTATGAAATTAACAACAGCCACCAGCCAAACGCTGGTAGATTTTGATTGTGGCTCGTAAGATTGTCTACTCTAGCAGCCACTTTGGCAGGCTGAGTTATATTGTAAAATGTAATGTGGCTGGTAAAATGTTGAAAATGGCTGGTGATTTTTAGAATCCACAAGCTACTCTGGCCAGTGGGTGAAAGTTAATTTCATGCCCTGACCATAACTGAAACTTATGGATGATGATGAGGAATATTCATAATTTTGACCAAAATCACAGAGTCGGTGGTCCCATTTTATATCAGCAAAGCCGCATGTTTGTTGATACAACACAGATAGAGGCCTGTTGGCAGACACATTTTCAAATCTTGGTAAGATTGGCAAGGCATAGCACGAAGACAAAAAAGGCCCATGACCTACTAGTGTTTTTTTCCAGGCAATATATCAAGAACACACCTTGGGAATTTCTTTGTTTTCACATAAAAAATTACTCCAGAACTGATGAGAGGTTATTCATTCTTAAATTCATGAAGCCAGAAATCTGGGACATGTTGAGTAATGTATCAAACTGCTGTTACAAAAATAAAGGGTTAAACAGTGTGAACTTTGGCATGATCTCCATAAATTGCTATTAAAGAAGGATTACTGCTGTGCACTATGAATTCATATTATCATTACTATGAAGACTAGTAATTACTGTTATATGCTTAGATTTTTTTTTTTTACTTTGTGCCAAACCACTTTACTCTTTCCTCTACGACTATGATTTGGAAATAGTGGCCTTATCTAATAAAATCTAAACATTAGGTTGCCAATTAAAAACAAGCTTGGTTTGTCTAATCTGGGTGGGTGCAAGTTTAGTGAGACTGTAAAAGACATTGGCTAAATGTTTTGCAAAACTTGGAAAATGGTGAAAAGAACCATGATTTTCTTTTGTTTTTGGTGGTCCTGGTCCAAGTGTGAAATTTAACATAGTCTGTTTAATATTCTGCACATCCATATTTTAATAAACAGCTGTTTGTGAGGACATTCTGTACAGCAGAATGTTGAACATCATTGAAAATGGTGCTAAATCATTATTATTATTTTTTTTCTTGTGTTTCATGTTGCATTGAAATTCTGCGAAATAGTAAGACCAGAAATATATTTTAAATATATCTGCCCACTGGTAGGGTTGCAAAGGGAGGGAATTTTCCAGGTAACCTTTGTGTAATTTTGGGAATTTTCAATCTCATGAAAGGTGTTTGCTGAACAAAATCACCAATTTGAAATTATATGAAAACAAAAAGTCATTATGGTCCATATAGGCCCTAACATAATAGGAAGGTTAAAAGAAGCGAAGCTAATAAAACAAGTTGAAGAAAACGATGAACGAACAAAATGTGCTGAACAGGCCCAGGTCCTTTATAGAGAGCAGGTTTCTGCGGCATATGGTAACATCACTGCCGCTTAATCTAGATGAGAGAAGGTTCTTGGAAGTTTGGCTAAATATTCCAGCAAGAAAGGGCCGTGGAGTGCTGATGCCACCTGGGAGGCAGCCAAACCCATCAAGGCGGCAACCTGATGGAAGGGACTCTTAAGTGTGAAGCCATGTCCCATTCCTTCGATTATTTTCCAGATCCCTCCAACATCAGCTGCATCAGAGAGGAACTCGTCCCTGTTTGGTGGAACACACAGCAGAGTGGCTGACAACATTAAGAGTTGAGAAACTGGTGGCTATTCGGTCAAACTTGAAACTCTTTGAGCCCATTAAAGATGACACCGCACAAATTGAAGGCTTGTCCGGATTCTCCAGTCTTTCTGAAGATGAAGCTAGCTGTGGTTGAGATAAATAATTACTTTAGGTCAAGCAAGTGAAGTAACTTATTTTAATCAAAAGATTAAGCTATTCCAAATATATAGGCCTGTCTAATTTGCTGTCTTAGAAGGAAATTACTAAAATATATTTTTGCATTTATGTGTCCTTAACATGCTTTTTGTAAACAAACTGCATTTGAAAAAAGAAACATACAAACAAATGTTCACATTATGGTAAAACAACTTTGTTGACGTTTCTTAAAACCCATGGTTTTCTCCATAACAATGTGTGCAAAGTGTTTGCAGTGACCCCTTCAAATAGGCCCGATACATACAAAAACCAACAATTTATGAAAAATGTTAACTAAATTCCGATAATTACCTCTAAATTTTCTAAATTCTTCAAAAAGGGAATTTTTTCCAGAACTTTACAACCCTACCCACTGGTGAGTGATGGTTTCTCGTTTAAACTGCAAATTTATTGTTATGGTGGGTTGAAATATGTATTTTCTAAATTTTGCTCTATTGGGCCTACAGTTGGAAGTTTACATACACTTAGGTTCAAGTCATTAAAACTAATTTGTAACGACTCCACAGATGTCATGTTAGCAAACTATAGTGTCAGCAAGTCAGTTAGGACATCTACTTTGTGCATGACACAAGTAATTTTTCCAGACAGATTCGTTCACTTTTAATTCACTATCACAATTCCAGTGGGTCAGAAGTTTACATACACTAAGTTTACTGCCTTTAAACAGCTTGGAAAATTCCAGAACATTATGTCATGGCTTTAGAAACTTCTGATAGGCTAATTGACATTAATGGAGTCCCTGTGGGTGTATTTTAAGGCCTACCTTCAAACTCAGTGCCTCTTGGCTTGGCGCTTGACATCATGGGAAAATCAAAAGAAATCTTCCAAGACCTCAGAAAGAAAATTGTGGACCTCCACAAGTCTGGTTCATCCTTGGGAGCAATTTCCAAACGCCTAAAGGTACCACGTTCTTCTGTACAAACAATAGTATGCAAGTATAAACACCATGGGACCACGCAGCCGTCATACCGCTCAGGAAGGAGACGCATTCTGTGTCCTAGAGATGAATGTGCTTTGGTGCGAAAAGTGCAAATCAATCCCAGCACAACAGCAAAGGACCTTGTGAAGATGCTGGAGGGACCAGGTACAAAAGTATCTATATCCACAGTAAAACTAGTCCTATATTGACATAACCTGAAAGGCTGCTCAGCAAGGAAGAAGCCACTACTCCAAAACCGCCATAGAAAAGCCAGACTACAGTTTGCAACTGCACATGGGGACCAAGATCTTACTTTTTGGAGAAATGTCCTCTGGTCTGATGAAACAAAAATTGAACTGTTTAGCCATAATGACCATTGTTATGTTTGGAGGAAAAGGGGTGAGGCTTGCAAGCCGTGTGAAGCACGGCGGTGGCAGCATCATGTTGTGGGGGTGCTGCTGCAGGAGGGATTGGTGCACTTCATAAAATAGATGGCATCATAAGGAAGGAAAATTATGTGGATATATTGAAGCAAACATCTCAAGACATCAGCCAGGAAGTTAAAGCTTGGTCGCAAATACAGTAGCTCTTCCAAATGATAAACAATGACCCAAAGCATACTACCAAAGTTGTGGCAAAATGGCTTAAGGACAACAAAGCCAAGGTATTGGAGTGGCCATCACAAAGTCCTGACCTCAATCCAATCGAAAATTGTGGGCAGAACTGAAAAAGCGTGTGCGAGCAAGGAGGCCTACAAACCTGACTCAGTTACACCAGTTCTGTCAGGAGGAATGGGACAAAAGTCCAGCAACTTATTGTGAGAAGCTTGTGGAAGGTTACCCACGTTTGACCCAAGTTAAACAATTTAAAGGCAATGCTACCAAATACTAACAGAGTGTATGTAAACTTCTGACCCACTGGGAATGTGATGAAAGAAATAAAATCTGAAATAAATCATTCTCTCTACTATTATTCTGACATTTCACATTCTTAAAATAAAGTTGTGATCCTAACTGACCTAAGACAGGGAATGTTTACTAGGATTAAATGTCAGGAATTGTGAAAAACTGAGTTTAAATGGATTTGGCTAAGGTGTATGTGTATTGTGTAGCCTACTAAATATTCTGCCAATTAGCCTCGAGTTTAAAATAGCTACTATTTTGTGACTGTGATGCTTAGTGTAAGTTTTAAACATTGCACGTGGATAAGTTACTCATCTAGCATCTTGCCCTATTTTTGGAGGGCCGGCCGGGGGTAGCTTTATGAAAGAAGATGATTGATACAGCATTTTAAGCTTGCAGTCCAATGTTAGGTTTTCTATATAGTTCGTGGGTTTGACACGCCTGGGTTATCTTGGGCAAAAGCTTAACTCGGGGCAAAAGCTTAACTCGGGGCAAAGCTGAAAAGGGGGGGACGTCTGAGAGGTGCTTTACTGTAGCATCGTCGCCCGAGCAACGACGGATGATGTAATGCCAATGACGTAATATCCTGTGAAGCAATGGCGAGTCGGGCGGCAGGCGGAGACAAAAACAGCTGTAGGGAAAAATGGAATAAACATTGTGTTCAATCGTTTTTCTTTTCACACTATAACTAAATATCTAATTTAAAACAGTTAGGAAATAATATAATCGCGGGTCATGTCGGGACTCCTCGCCATGGCAGCTGAGGAGGAGAGGGGTGTAGTTCGTGTCAGAGTCAAGGTGAGAAATTATATCGCTAACTAGCTGTCTGTCTAGATAACGTTAAATTTGGGTAGCCGGCTAGCAATATACTACTAACTATATTCTACCAGCCATCAATCATTCATTCTATCATCCCAAAATATGACAGCATCTTTATTGAGGTGATTTTTTTTTGTTGGCTATGCAAGGAAAAACACGCCAGCAACCAGTCGCTCCTTTTTCGCCGGTGTTGTTTGTTTCTTAACGTTTGCTAGCCAGCTAATGAACATTACCTACATGGTGCTAACGTTATAGTTAACTATAACCAATTAACCATCGCTTTAAGTTACCTTGTTAAGTCGCTGGCTGGGTAACTGTTCGCTATTTTGTTGAACGTTTTTATGAGCTTCCATCTTGACGTCCTGAGCTGGGTTGTGAATCGGTAGCAAGTGTGCAAATAATCACAACGAGCCGCCTCTCTTAACGTTACTAATTCATGTAATATCTGGCATCTTATCTAATAAGCACTGAAAACATGAGATTACAGCTTCCAAATAGCTAGCTATATAAATGAACGAACGTTAGTAGCCTGTGTGAAAACGAAGATATACATGTAGTTAACCGAAGAGATGGCTAAAAATAGTTTGGTGACTATCGTTGCAAGGTGGTTTGTATTGCCATTTGGGCATCACTCGCTATGTGGTTTGGTTTATTAGCTTTACAGGGTAGCTACGTGAGGGCCAGATGTGCCTGAACGTTTTGGTCAAATGGTCTTTATGGTTTTAGGGACTACCGCGTTACATGGGTTCGCTAATTTCGACAGATCGCCTGGTTAATTTACACTTCTCTACGTTAATAACGTCACATCATGAAATGAGCTGTAAAGCACACCTGTCAGTCGGTGTCAAGATGATTTAACATTTACACGTGGCCTCTGAAGTTATATTGTACAGTATGATATTTGCGACGTGAAATGTTACATGGCCTGTGTGCAGCAGCGTATCTATCTATGCAACACCTGTGCATTAGTTGTGCGTACATTTACATATGTAGCAAGTTATCCGTGCCCAGTAGGCCTATACCAATATTCCCTTTTAATTATTGACATTTTCGCTGAAATATTGGTGCTATTCATTCAAACGAACCGTACTGATTGAATTAGTCTTTCCCTTATGTAGACTTCCTTTTGTATTTGATTTTTGTTATCCGGTTGCCGCGTGCTGCTGAAGTGCTTTACCGTGCACTCAAACTGTAACAGTTATAATGCTACATATGGTACTTTGCCAGCATATTTGCACTTTTTTACACTGAAAATTATTTCATTGTACCTTTTGAAGAAAAATGTGAATATATGTTATTGTCTATTTTTTCTTATTCTGTATAGCAGCCTAGTAGTTGCATATCTAATATCCTGAAAGATCGTTCAGCCTGTTTACTGTTTTCGAAGTTACGTTGTGTGTGCGAGCAAATGGCATCAGAAAGGATTTGTAGTAACGTTAGGCCTAAATGCACAATGTACACACTCAAAATGCATCGGTCTTAATGATAGTATACAAATGTCATATCATTATAACATATTTTTCCCCAATGCACAGAAAAAAATTATCAAACATCCACATCCTCTTTCCGCTTTTAAGCATATTGATTTATCAAATGCATGGCTTAATTCCCTCAACCGTTATTAAGTTATTCCCCTCTCCGTCTGGGTGATCATTTTATTTTCAACAATCTGGCCAGCGTGATTGATGCAGTCTAAATCAAAGATACTTCTAGACACTTTCTGGCCAACATTCAGACCCTTCCTGTGTTAAATAAAATGTATGTCATTGACAATTATTATTCCTCAATGAGTTTTTTTCATGGCTACGTACACAATATGACTGACATATAGTAGAACTAGGAGAACAGAGGTTCCCTCATATCCAAATTGCAATGTGACCTGACTTTCCCCAACATTCCTAAAACATTTGGTGTTAGCTGTGGCATATGTGTATCTTATCAGTAGCATCCATTAACACTGTTCCTCACTCTCTCCTGCTGTAGAAGTCTGAGGGGTTGTTGCCGGCGGAGTTCAGATCCTTCGCGGTAGACCCCCAGATTACGTCGCTGGAGGTTCTGCAGCACATCCTTGTCCGAGCCTTCGAGTTAAACGGGTGAGAAGGCAGAAGGCGTGGGGGGGGGGGGGGGGGGGGTGGGCTTAGGTTGGAGGCAAGCATATGGGGCTGTGGAACTAATTAAATCACAGTGCAGGGGTGGCCCCACAGTTCAGAATCAAATCCTGACAAACACAAATGTTGACAGCTACACTCTGTTCAACAGGAAGCGGGCTTTTGGCATCAGCTACCTGTCCCGGGACCGCGGGGGCGTTGAGGTTTACCTGTCACTCCTCTCTGACTGGGACCTAGATGCAGCGTTCGTCAGTGCAGCCAAACCCTACCTGCAGCTGAAGATTGACATCAAACCGTCTGAAGACAGTACGAGACGATTACCGTTATCACTGTCCTCTTCTTATTCGAGGCTTTCACTGTAAACCGTTTTGTTGTTGTACCACAGATTCTGTAGACTTGGCTCCATATGCTTAATGTAGAAGTTCAGTCTCTCCGACTGCTGTAATACTCCAATTTGATGCATCTTCTGAAAATCCATTAAGGGGTTGACCAAGCATACCACTGTGCCAATTGATGTTCTTTACTGTAACATGGCTCCTCTTGTTAACAACAGGAACATCCTGTAGTTAAGGGGTTGAGTATTGCTCAGTGAGTCTAAATTATCTGTGGTAATACCTGCGGTTGCAATTCTTAACCATTCAATGCTGGGGGTTGTCAAACTCCACTCCTGGAGTGCTGCAGTGTCTGAAGATATTTGTGGGTTCCTTTCAATCGGCAGCCAATTAAGGCCTTGAGAATAAGGGGCATGGACAGTAGCCACCAAAACCCAGCAGACACTGCGGCTTTAGAATGATTTATTAAACGATGCGAGAAAACCGAATGTGTGAAGCGCGGGTTGAACCCGTGTTCAGTATTCTGTGTGAACCCCAGGCTTTGTCTGTGAAATGGGCATTACTGTTATGAGCAGGAATTCCAAATTGCAGGGGAAAAGGAAAACGGGGAATAAAGCTGATCAGTACACCAATGAATCTCCCTCGAAACACGACAGTGCTAGTGCTGCCTTTGGAATACCTGAATGAAAGTTTGGCAGGTTTTTTAGTTGTTCTTTTACGAGTGATGGCAGTATTTTAAATGGTTTTCCCCGTGTGTTAGGCCCGGTGCTGGAGGACTGGGACATAATCAGTCCTAAAGATGTGATCAGCTCGGACCTGCTTCCTGGGGAGAAACGTTCTCTGGCGGCCGCTGCCCTCCCATTCACACAGTCACTTCTGTCCCAGGTTAGTTTACTTTATAAGTCCAGCCCTTTAGCTTCAGGAGTTTGATATGAGAAGCATGCAGGGCCGTATGGCTGCTTAGCTTCAGCAGTTTGGCTTAGTTACAGTCGTTTGACATGAGAAGGATAGAGTGTGCTAGGTTGGCAAGTTGTCGTTCCCGACTGCCCCATGACCATCTCAGATTACTATACACTGAGTTTCCCAGCGAGGTCCATCCCCCTACATAGTAAGCTCCTGCAGTCATGAATTGTGGTTAGTTTTTATTTTGGACGTCTCCTCTCGTGCGCCTAGGTGGGCCGGACGCTGTCCAGGGTGCAGCAGGCCCTCAGCTGGACTTACGGCGAGGAGGTGAAGCCGTTCAAACCGCCTCTGAGTGACACAGAGTTCCATAGCTACCTGAACGGACAAGGGCAGCTGAGCCGCCCAGAGGAGCTGCGCCTACGTATCTATCATGGTGGCGTGGAGCCCTCCCTGCGCAAGGTAACGCCCCCCTCCCTGCGCAAGGTAACGCCTCCTCCCTCCCTGCGCAAGGTAACACCCCCCCCCCCTCCCTGTGCAAGGTAACGCCCCCTCCCTCCCTGTGCAAGATAACGCCCCCTCCCTGCGCAAGGTAACACCCCTCCCTCCCTGCGCAAGGTAACGCCCCCCCTCCCTCACTGCGCAAGATAACCCCCCCCCCTCCCTCCCTGCGCTGGGTAACATCCCCCCCCCCTCCCTGCGCAAGGTAATGCTACACTGTGCAGTAACCCTCACCTATTGTCATCATTGAACACTCTCATACCTGAGCAAGGTAACACTGACCTACTTGAGCAATGGGAACCATTGGATAAAACACTGGAAATAGGGGGGACTAAACTTTGGATTTCCAAATGTATATGCAAGGATTCATTTGGGAGCCCTGTGGGAACCCTACATTATTTGTGGTTACAATCACTTTGAAGCCCTAAAGCTTCCAAAATGAAAGTTATCTTTTTAGAGTGTGCGGCTTCCCGTCCCTTACAACTCCCCGCTGGTTTATTTTTATGACCATCCTGCTCAACTGTATCTGTTTCATTGGCTTTAAAGTGTTTCAATTTGAGCTGAGGCGGTTGGGAGAGTTGCGGCGGACGGACAGGTCACGCACTCGCGGGATTGGACGGAATTGAGAACGCGTGAACGCGGGGGCCCCTTCCCTTCCCCAGGTAGTGTGGCGGTACCTGCTGAACGTGTACCCCGACGGGCTGACGGGCCAGGAGAGGATGGACTACATGAAGAGGAAGACCAGGGAGTACGACCGGCTGAAGGGGGAGTGGGTGGCGCGGGCCAGTCCCGAGGACCTGGAGTTCATCAGGGGGAACGTGCTGAAAGACGTCCTCCGTACAGATCGCGCACACCCTTACTACGCTGGCTCAGAGGACAGCCCCCACCTAACCGCGCTTACTGACCTGCTGACCACCTACGCCATCAGCCACCCACAGGTACGCCCTTACCTGAGCACCTGAACACGCCTACACCCTCTAGCATGGCCCTGGGGGACCACTGTATATGCTGGTTTTTGTTCCAACCACAATTGAAATACCAGAAATTTAACAAAACTGTTAATTTTTCTTAAAGGATAATTGTGTTTTTATTTATTATTTTTTTTTTTTTATAGACTTGGATGTATTTTATACTGTTTTATAATAATAATAATTTTGTCACCTCTGGACCTGCTCCACTCTGCTTTACAATGGAGACCAGTGGGGCATGACGTTATTTAGATACAGGTTCAATTTACCGCAAACAAGTCCAGTTTATCTAAACCTCTTATTTGGAAGTGAAAACGAGTGAAAGTTGAAATTCATTCGCTAAGATTAAAATGCATTCCGTTGCACGCTCTTTGAACTTGCAGAATTGACGTCCCGTACCCTGTGCGCACAAAAGTGTATCGTTTCCAGTGTGTGGCTCACGTGTAAGATAAACAGAAAATCCAAATCGAAAAACTGTTGCAATGGCTGACTATTACGAGGACGTTGAGTCTCTTCACTTTGATAGCCACCCATATTTATTTGAACCGGAATACACAGACAAAGAGCTAAAACAAATTTAAGAGGATAGAAGGAGAACGGAGGCTGAGACAGAAAGGCAAGACGAGTTTTCTGTGTTCGGATCAAATTTTAAGGGAAAAATTATGAAAGCACTTAAACGTGTATTCAGCAACCTAATTAGGAGCCTATTTGTCTTTAATTTAAGTTAAAACATTTTGTGACCAAAAAAAAACTTGTTATGCCGTTGTTTGCAATATAGCACAATAAGCACCTAATAATGGACTTTTATTATATTATATATTATTTTGTTAGAACTTAATGCCTTACCTTTTTGAGCTTTCATCACAATTCATTATTTATTTGTATCACTTCCAGGTTCTTTAGAACTACCACAAAATAGGCTACATCACCATATTTTAACACTTTCACCTTCACTAGATCCCTTTATACCGCATTAACAGTTCATACCATTTCCACCTCACACTATACCATATTCTATACCATTTCCAGCAATTGATAACACTGAAGCAACCACACCTACAATTTCTTTTAGAATTGTTAATCTAGTTCTTCATGTCATGCATTGCAATTTCTGATATGTGGCATAAGAGGGTAAATAATCCACATGAAAATCACCTAATTAAGAAATACTAACAGCTTGTTAAAGGATTGCAATTTTGCTTGGAACAAAAATCAGCGTACATAGTGATTCTTACACACTCTAACCCACACAAATACCTACTCCATCACACACTCACAGATAGACCCTTACATATACACACACACGCAGATCTACACCTGAACACACCATCACTCATTTCTACACCCTCTCACACACCCACCCACAGGTACACATTTGCCTATGCAATCACACACCTGTACACACCTGTACCGCGCCGACTTTCAATTCACCAAGTCAAGACTCAAGAGAACTGGCAAACGATTCAAACATATTTTCTGTTCAGTGATTTTACAGACAGGATTGGGGAAATGTTCTAAATATTTAGTTAAAATGAAGAAAAAAATATATAAAATTCGGACATTTCTAAACGCGTACTTCCACAGTGAACAAATGCACGATTATGACTGTTACCTTGGAGATGCCGGAGTCTTTCTCTTGTCCCTGCCTGTACAGGTGTCGTACTGCCAGGGCATGAGCGACATCGCCTCCCCGATCCTGGCGGTGATGGACAACGAGGCCCACGCCTTCATCTGCTTCTGCGGCATCATGAAGCGCCTGGAGGGCAACTTCCGGCCCGACGGCCAGCTCATGTCCGTCAAGTTCCAGCACCTGAAACTCCTGCTGCGCTACTCGGACCCGGAGTTCTACGCCTACCTGGTCTCCCGCGGCGCCGACGACCTGTTCTTCTGCTACCGCTGGATCCTGCTGGAGCTGAAGCGGGAGTTCGCCTTCGAGGACGCCCTGCGCATGCTGGAGGTCACCTGGAGCTCCCTGCCGCCGGACCCGCCCGAGACCGAGGTGGAGCTGCTGGGGCCGCCCCAGGAGGCCGACAAGGACGGGGGCGGGGCTCGGGCGGGGGCGGCGCTGGAGGAGCAGAAGGCAAGGCAGCGAAGGCGGCACATGCTGAGGCCGTCGCGGGAAGAGGTGGACTGGGGGAGGGGGGCAGGCGTGGGGCAGGAAGAGCTTGGGGCTGCCGGGGACCAGCCCAGAGAGGAAGGGGAAGGGGGGCGCTTAGCCGATGATTCGGGAGGAGGAGGAGGAGGTGGGAAGTGCGAAAGGTTCAAAGTCAACCCCTTTGCCAAGCAAGCCAGTTTTGGTGAGTTCAAGTACTACAGTGCCCGCAATGGGGACAGTTTTGACCTGGAGGAGCAAGAGCCTCCTCTCCAGTACCCCTCCCGCACCGTTTCAAGCTCTCCTCCCTCGCGGAAACCTACAGAGGAGAGCGAAGAAGACCAGGGGGAGGAAGACCCACTGATCAGGGCGGAGGACACGCCATCTCCCCCAGTGTCCTGTGGGAGACCGTCCCCTAATGGGCAGATGGCCTCACCACTCACCCCGCTTCCCCCCTGTCTCCCCAACTGGAAAAATGGCACTGCTGTCCCACCCCCCTCCGTAACTAGCTGGAGGGCACCAGCCTTGGCCACGCCCAAACCGGCCACCTCTTTCTCCTTCCTCAACGGGAGGGCCGAGTCCCCGGCCACGCCATCGACCACGCCCACCACCGGAAGGCAGGTCTCTTCTCCGTTCGCGCCCAGTGAAACTGGGGCCACGCCCACATCCCCGGCCACACCCACAGGCAAGCCCTGCCTTTCCTCTCCGTCCTTTTGTCCCGCCCCCAGCCGCTCCCTCCTCTCCTCCCCCATCCTGTCCTTTGGCAGGTCCTCCTCCTCCTCCCCTACCTGCGCTCCCAACAAACCCCCGCTCCCCGGAAACCCGCCCTCCCCTGGTGCCAGGGCAGCCTCGGCCGGCACCCCCTCTGGCACGGACGCCACTAAGCCAGCTTCCCTGCCGCCCCCCGCAGGAGTTTGGGAAGGGGAACCCCTTCATGCTGTTCCTGTGCCTGTCCATCCTGCTGGAGCACCGCGACCACATCGTGAAGAATAGCCTGGACTACAACGAGCTGGCCATGCACTTTGACCGGCTGGTGCGCCGGCACAACCTGGCTCGCGTGCTGCAGCGCGCCAAGGCCTTGTTCGCAGACTACCTGCAGAGCGAGGTGTGGGACTCCGAGGAAGGCGACGAGGTCAGCTCGGACTCCCCCAACGCCGCCAATACCCCCACCACCGGTCCCCCCTCACCACCGGCCCCGTCCTCCCCGGAGTCTACCTCCCCGAATTCCACCTACAACCTGGCAACCACCATTCCTTCGCTCCCAACATCCCCCAACCTCTCAATTCCTCCTTCTCCCAACATGGCAACCTCCGTCCCCTCGCTGCCCGCGTCCCCTCTGTCTCCTGCTGCCTCCTGACCTTTCCTATGTTTGCCCGTCTCTCTCTCTCTCTCTCACACAAACACACACACATATTCTTGGACGCATTCTGACACCTATGTGATTCCATTTTTACTCTATTTATTACCTTTCCTTGTGAATATATCTTCCATCCTTATGTTAACCTTGTGCCACCTTTTTTTGTGCTTTGTATTGACTTCCCAAAAAACTTTATAAAACCCTATGATCGGCGGTCCACATCCCTGGTCCTGGAAAGCCACAGGGTCTGCTGGGGTTCCCATCCTCAGTCCTAGAGAGTCACAGAATCAACTGGTTACTGTTTTCTCCCCTAAAATTAGCAACTAATTGAGATCCAAGAAACCAGGCGAGGTGAGTTAAGCTAACTGTGTAATCAACTGCTTTAACTGATCAAGTCCTGAGTAACAACCAAAACCAGCAGACCCTGCAGCTGCCTGGTCCCAGGATTGAGGACCCCCTGCTCATGGCCTTGAGCAGATTTTGTGCTCCATCCCATCTCGTGCCCTGTCTCTCCTCCCAAAGTTCTCGAGGTTCAGTCTGACCACAGCAATGGAAGCCGTGCCTTCAGAATCTTGAGTCTCACATACTTCTCTTTTCTGGGGGACCAAAAACACTATGCTTTGTCATCATCAAATGAATACCAGGATTAAAAACTAAAATGAACTTTTTAAACAAAATGTGTGGGCATGAGCCTGAGAGCTGAGCGCAAGCTTTGTGCCGTTGGTCTCCTAAGCGATGAAGGAAAGTTGCCGCTTGACCAAGACTTCTGGCCGATACCGTAACAATTCCTCTACAAAGACATTGAGGAAATCAAAGCATACTTTTATTTCCTAAAAATATAATGTTAGCTGGCTAAAATTAGAGGTGAATATATGAATAACATTAGTCACCTTTAACTACGTTATATATTAACAATACCACATATAAACAGACAGTGAGGATGCTAACGAGATTTTATTCTTGTTCTATAAAAAAGACCTGTGGTTGCTAGCTAAAATAAGCAGTTAGCAGCCAGCTAGCCCTTCAATCTATATATTGAAGTGATCGAGAAGAACAGGAAATTGTAAACACCTCACATAAAAAAATATATTAAGTGAACAGTCCAAAGTAAACAAAACATAAGTGATACATGCAGATAGCCATGGCAACCGTTTATCTGAACTACTCCCCTCCAGCACAGTGCTTGTTGGGGTCTGAGGTGATTTGTCAGTTGTTCAGTACAGAACGACAGCACAGCTTAAATAAAGGGGCGGCTCTGAATATCATATAATGTTAAATTTTTGTTTTGTTTGAGGCCATAATAGTATTTGCCCAGTACAGTGGGTATTCCGTGTACTATAATAAATCATACTTAAAATATCACATGTAGATTTAGTTTAAAGTTTGCATTATCACATTTTTATAAAATCAATGCTGCAGCCCATAAGACCAAAACGGAAAATTCCAATTTCCAAAAATTCATTTCTGAGCAAAGCTGAGAAGTCATTCAAATGAAGCCGTCACATAAACTTTGTCCAGAGGATGGGAAATGCATAGGCATAGCTCATCAGGCAATGTGGTGTGCTACTGCTCCACAAATTTCTATATTAAAAAATGATCGGATCAAGGCAAATCATTTAGCTCACACCGATGAGTTCCTCACAGGTTCTTGAGTGGAGGTCAACGGCATGTAGAAAAGACAGAAGTTAAACAGGTTTCGGAATCTGATGAAGAGGGAAATCAACACCAGTAAACCATAAACACCAGTAATATTCTTACCTAAGGATAGTTTTTATTTGTGTGAAATCCATATAGGTCTAGCTGTCATACTTCAGTTTTCCATTTTACTTTTAAGATGACAATCATTCCATGTCACATGGATTACACAAGTCTTTGTTCAGATACGAGTATACAGGCTGTGCGTTTTCCTTCATGTTTTGTTCATACCTGTGGGAAACCGGGGCTGCGTTCGAATCCAATTTAACACGCTCTCTTCCCTCGAGGGAGCCATCTTGTGACGCAGTTTGCTACGTGCAGCAAGCAAACTTAAAAGGTGCTCTGCAAGGGAGGGTTGACGAGAAACAAACAAAAACAGAACCGAACCGCCCTCGCAACATTTCGGAAGTGCAACACCATAGAGTTGAAATGGGACCGCCACATAGTTCTGTGGTGACCGCCCACTTTTTCCATGTGGAGCATTGCATTGTGGGATTCACTTCTTGCTGGAAGCTTGCATTTTATACCCTTGGTGGAAGGGAGGATAAACGAGGGAGCGAGGGAATATAATTACTCCCTCCTCTTTCTTAAACTGGATCCGAATCACACTTGGTGTGGCTGCCATATTTCATCCTAGCATTTTGGGGATTCCCCCCTTGAAGCAAGGGAAGGGAACGACGGGAAGAAAGGATACATTTTGGATCCAAACGCAGCCCGGGCTTTGTGAACAGAAATGGAACAAAAGGGCACTGTCTGCACGTTGCAACCTACAGTCTCTATCTACCATGGGAATTCTGTTTATAGACATTGATTTACAGCAGTGATCCTCAACTCTGCTCCCAGATAACCACAGGTTATGTATAAAGCTGATGGTTTTTCGTTTCACCATAAAATCTGCAACCAGTTCAGACCTATGAACACCAACTGAGGTAACCCACTATAATGAACTGCTGTGCAACTATGAAAACCATATTTCTTGTAAAATTTTAATTATTATTTACTCACTGTCTGAGCTGGATATTGAAGCTTGTTCCCATGGTACTCTTAACTTCCATCCAGGAGAGAGAACAAGATTCTGAAATGCTTTCTGGGGTTTGTGTGTAGCAGATAGCAAGTCCATCAAGATAATGAAAATATTGTTTGGTTCTACAGGGATTCATATTTTACTGAAGGAAATGAAAAATAATCTTCTTTTTTTTTTAATGGTTTCAATTTCACTTTTGAGTGAAATGTATTGTGAAGTAAATATATATCAATGTATTTTACAAACCCCAATTCCAAAAAAGTTGGGACAGTATAAAATGTAAATAAAAACAGAAAGCAATGATCTGCAAATCCTTTTTGACCTGTATTCAACAGAAAAGAGCACAAAGACAAAATATTTAATGTTTTAACTAATCTTAAACTTTATTGTTTTTTGTAAATATACGCTCATTCTAAATTTGATGCCTGCAACACATCCCACAAAAGCTGGGACAGGGGAATGTTTACCACTGTGTTACATCACCTTTCCTTTTAACAACACTCAGTAATCTTTTAGGAACTGAGGACACTAATTGTAGTTTTGAAAGTGGAATTTTTTCCCATTCTTGCTTGATATAAGAATTCAGCTGCAGTCTGGGGTCTCCGTTGTCGTATTTTGCGCTTTATAATGCGCCACATGTTTTCAATGGGAGACAGGTCTGGACTGCAGGCAGGCCAGTTTAGCACTCGGACTACGAAGCCACGCTGTTGTAACACATGCAGAATGTGGCTTGGCATTGTCTTGCTGAAATAAGAGGGACGTCCCTGAAAAAGACGCTGTCTAGATGGCAGCATATGTTGCTCCAAAATGCAACATATACCCTTCAGTGTTAATGGTGCCTTCACAGATGTGCAAAGTTACCCATGCCATGGGTACTAACACACCCCCATACCATGACAGACGCTGGCTTTTGAACCTTGCGTTGGTAACAATCGGGATGGTCCTTTTCCTCTTTGGCCCTGAGAACACGACGTCCATTATTTCCAAAAACAATTTGAAAGGTGGACTCGTCAGACCACAGCACACGTTTCCACTTTGTGTCAGTCCATCTCAGATGAGCTCGAGCCAAGAGAGGTCGGCGGTGTTTCTGGATGTTGTTGATATATGGCTTACGCTTTGCGTAGTAGAGCCTTAATTTGCATTCGTAGGCGCAGCGACGAACTGTGTTTACTGACAACGGTTTTCCGAAGTATTCCCGAGCCCATGTGGTTATATTCATTACAGAAGCATGTCGGTTTTTAATGCAGTGCCATCTGAGGGATCGAAGGTCATGGGCACTCAATATTGGTTTTTGGGATTTCTCCAGATTCTCGGAATCTTTTAATAATATTACGGACTGTAGATGGTGAAATCCCGAAATTCCTTGCAATTGTGCGTTGAGAAACGTTGTTCTTAAACGCTTCGCTCACGCAGTTTTTCGCAAAGTGGCGAACCTCGACCCATCCTTGCTCGTAAACGCCCGAGCCTTCATGGATGCTCCTTTTATACCCCGTCATGATAGCATCACCTGTTACCTATTCACCTGTTTACCTGTGAAATGTTCCAAACAGGTGTTTTTTGAACATTCCACAACCTACCCAGTCTTATGTTGCCCCTGTTCCAACTTTTTTGGAACGTGTTACAGGCATCAAATTCGGAATTAGCGTATGTTTACAAAAATCAATAAAGTTGATAAGGTAAAACATTAAATATCTTTTCTTTGTTCTGTTTTCAATTAAATATATTTAAAAGACGATTTTAAAAAATCACTGCTTTCTGCTTTTATGTGCATTTTACATACTCGTCCCAACTTTTTTGGAATTGGGGCTTGTAGGTAAATACATTGATATCTTGTGTGTTTGACTGATTTTGTGCCATTGAACTTTCCCTTCGTGTGCTCCCACTTTGCGTTTAATAAAGTGCCTCATTACAGTATGTCCATTTGAACCATAACTCCACTTCAGCCATTTTGGCACTTTATTTTCTTTCTCCGGATCAAATTTGAAAGGGTGTTTTGCCTAATCATAATTTTACCATTTGCACAGGTTCCAATTTCTGCACGACTCATTTTCTCACTAAGCCCGTTACCCATTAACATGCCCAGAAAGGGTTTCTTATTTTCATTAGAACTACTGTGGATCACTACACTCGGAGTTTTAACACCATTTTAACACAATGAGCTGTTTCCAGTATTCTCTTTGGAAAAAAATGTAATAGATCATTGTTTTATACTGTATATAAAAGACAGCGTCTGTCTGCTCGTCGGCACCACAGCAGACATTCTAAACTAGGCAAAATGTTTAATGTCTCATCTAATTTTCTGACAGCATTTTGCCTTTGGAAGTAATGGACTAATTGTGCCATCCAGTCTTTCGTTTGTGATTTTAATAGTGGGCGAGGATGAACAACGTGATATTACAGAAAGTTTTTTTTATTTTTATTGCTGTACTGTATGGTCAGGCTTAGTGACGTTTAACATAACCAGCCATTATTCATCGTCTTAAGACTGCCTTTTTGCTCACGGACGTGCTTTTGTTTTTTGTTTTTCCTGACTACTGGAAAAGAGTGATCTACGTACCCAAACAGTGACTCTGATGTTTCCATCCAGTCTTTATTTTCTTTGTGTCTGAAGAGAGGATGTGAAAAGTGACGAGCAGGAAAAGAGACTTAATTAGCCTCAGTGAACATCCTTGTCAGGCCTCTGTTTCCTCTCCTGAAACGTGAGCAACCTCAGGTCTTGTATTTATTTTTCCTTTTATTTTTATTTTATGATGTTCTTACAAGATTCAACATTTGCACAGTTTTTTTCCCCCCTGTGTCTTTACTTGAATGCAAGCAAATGGGTGTATTTGAGAAATAAAAACACCTTGTAGGATGGCATTTTCATTAACTGCTGGTCATTTCTTTTCCATGCAACAGCTTGAGCAGACCAGAAATATTTACACCATTGCGTTGTCGCTATTTACGATTGCATGAAGTCTGTGTTTAAACAGCAATGGAAAGTTTCAGTTTCAACACACACATATCGACTCAAAAATAAAACTGACCAAACACAAGCAGTTCAAGCCCAGTTGGTATTCACAGAATTGTGTGTATAAATGAATGAATATTACTGTAAATAGAATAATTACAATAAAGCTATACTCACAGGTTGTAATTGCTTCATATGGTCTCTGCTGAACTAGTTCACTTACAGCAATTGTGGTGGTGGTGTTTCATTGAGCTACGTTCATAAAAGTACTAAACTTTATAACCACAGACTTTATAAACACATTCCACCAATGAAGTATGAGGATATATTTGACTATAGCCTCAGTTATTTTTCTTAAAACCCACTGATCTTAAGATCACCACTTCAATATAAAAAAAAATGTTTACACCTACGTGGATAACAGCCCCAAATATGACAGTATGAGGTACTGATAAGCCAGTGGCGGCTCCTGAGCTGAAAATTGAGGAGGCAGAAAACTTCCCCTTAAACTGATTATTGGTCTCAATCATTTTTCAATCAGTTTCCTTGATTAACAATAGGCTACATCAGCTATAATTCACAAATTACTCTTTGTCATCAAATGTAGCCAGTTCTCCTCAATTAGGCTATTAGGCAAGTAATGAAATTCTTTTAACTTGCATCGCAAAATTGTGCATACATGTGCTCTTCGTTATCCGCATTCTAATTCCGAAAATATTCATGGAAATTAAACGATCTTTAAGCTCAGCTTTTGTTAAATTATTTTTTATTGCAGGTTGTGCTTTTTTCGTAAAGTGTACTTTTCCATTTAATCTCCCTAACATGATGTGAAGAATGAAGCTGTGTCTTCACCTGCAAATGGATTATTCTGATCATTGGCACACTTGTTAAAAAAGATTAGGACCAATAATTAGTTTAAAGGGAAGTTTTTTGCCTCCTCAGTTTTCAGCTCAGGAGCCACCAGTGTGATCAGCAGTTCTCTAATTAAGTCACACACCTGTGGTAACATTTTTTAGTAACTAGATCTATAAATGGCTTAAGCCTCATTTATCTAAAATAAATGTTTACGGTTGACCATTTATAAATATGACTGAAATTCTGTCTCTTGCTCCAAGTTTGATGTATAAGCTGAGGCTCAGTAAAGCCTTGGCTCAATAATTCAGCAATGCAGTTTTAAATATAAACAATCAATGATGTCTGCCAATGGCATACTGTTTAAATGGAAAGGATTTGGTGGTATTTGTAGATGTGACACTGCACCGATTTCTCTGAGCTCACACAGTTCCCCATAACAGCAGCGTTCTGCAAAAATATAATAATAGTTATATCGGGTCATTACATCTGATCAACCAATCCATTGGTTTCGGGTAAGGAAATGAAATGCTAACCATTTTAGTTTCATGGTCCCACCATACATAAATGTTAACAAATACTAATGTTGTGCTGCCAAGGTGTGATGTATGAACCAATAACCACATCAATCATTAAGTTTCAATTGACTCATCAGCGTGGATGACCAGGGAGGTTTAATGTGATAAATAACTAACACATGCGAAGGCTCTACTGGCCTCATGATGACAGATGACTGAAATGCAGATGAGAAAACTGCTGAGTGGGGTTGTTCCATGAATGCGGTTGGGGAGACAATTTGACATTCCAAAATAGGGAATAGGGAATTGGACATACGAAGCCCTGCGTTGGGCACCAAATTATGGTTTAAAAAATTGCTTTGGAAAAATGGTGGTCCTCCCTTTTAAAAAAAAAAAAGATTTCACGGGTTTGTCCATTTCGGGGGGGGGGGGGGTTAAGAGAGTCCCAATTCTATATATAGTTCTAGCTCTGACAAATCCAAGCATGAACAAAACTTTCAGCAGGACACGATTGTGTTAACAGGGTTTTTCCTGGCAGAAAAATGGGTTTTGGCGGTAGCCTACTTATGCGAGCGCACGCAGTGAGCGAGCAGCACATATTTTTTGCATTCATTTTACCGTAAATACAGTTTTATTAATACAGAGTACAAAGAGCCCATGTAGGCTTTGGTTGTAAAGTACCAGTAGGGTTGTGTTTAGGAGTTCGATTTAGAAATTTAGAAATCAAAGGTCCTTGAAGCTTTTTGAATATTTGAATATTAGCCTACACCATTTCGGCTATTTTGCACAAATAGAAAAATAAATAAACAACACTCTAAAACAAAAATAAAAAATAAGTAGCTACAAGTTAAAAAAAAAAAATAAAAAAAAACGTACAAAAGCACTGTGTAGGTTTTAAATAACAGCAACGTAGACTATTTCAGCCCGAAATGCGATAGGTCGTCACTGCGGAAATGTGGACTGTACGGGACTTTGGCGAAACGCTACAAGATAAACTCTTCAGGGTTAATCATAGCACAGTGGTAGCTGCATATAGCCTACATGTAAGCTATTTGGTTTCATTAACATATTTATAGCTACGAGAGATTTTGGAGAAAAAAAATGAGGTGTCTTCTAAACCGAAAGTGCATCAGGTAGCCAGTAGCCTACAGTAAGCAATGGAAAATGCCGAATGCTTAGGCCTATTTGTACAACGTTTAAAAAAAATTGTTTCTAGCTATATCTGAACATGATTTTCTTGTAAACGGTGCATTTTATGCATTTTACAGTCTGTGGTTGTGGCAAGATGAAGGTCTTAAGCGCTTTGGACTATTCATATCACCCTCTTATTTTATTGCACTGCAGTATAAATCCTGCAGGTTTTATTAAAGCTGTAGCCTAGTTTATAATTTAAGACAAACATGAATACTGTAATTGGGACCGATACATCTACCACTATAGTATGGGGCACCAACGTGGATCGGGTTAAAGTGTCACAAACTGGCTCAGCGAGTGCGATAAAGAAGGGAGGTGACGCCTGAATCAAAGTAACAAGGTCAATTTTATTTAAAAAAAACTCAACAAAACTACAATCCAAAATATTGGATATGGCAGTCAGTAAGTCAGTGATGCACGTAGTGGGTGGGTGTATGCAAGATATGGTGTAAATGTTGCAAGGTGCAAGACCCAAAGCAACATACAACAAAAAAAAGGGGGTAAGGGTGTCTAGAGCAGGGGTTCTCAATCCTGGTCCTGGGGGACCCCTGTGTATGCTGGCTTTCGTTGCAACCGCAGTTGCAATCCCAGAATTTTAACAAGCTGTTAATTTTTCTTAATTAGGTGCTTGTCATGTTTGGAGGAATTATTCACCCTCTTAAGCCACATTATATCAGAAATAGCTATGGATGCCATGTAGAATAAACACCCCATGTTCACATTGTGCTATATTATTTAAAAAAGATAAGAAAATTATTTAACAGATCCATTTAAAGACTGATTTGAATCAATAGGCTCCTAATTGGTGAAAGTGTGGACACATGGCCACTAAAATTAACCATTTCGTAGATAATGAAGAATTCAAACACAAAGCAAATGATAACGAGCCAAACCTGCATTGTCTTAAGCTTAAAGAAAAAATTGAGTTAAACACATGTGTTCAACAACCTAATTAGGAGCCTATTGATTCACTTCACTCTTTCATTTGAGTGAAAATACATTATTTTGTAACCTTTTCTTATGTAATTGTTGCAATATAGCACAATAAGCACAATGTGAACATGGGGAGTTTGTTCTACATGGCATGCATAGCTATTTCTGACATAATGTGTCTTAAGTGGACGAATAATTCCTCCAAACATGAAAAGCACCTAATTAAGAAAAATTAACAGCTTGTTAAAATTCTGGGATTGCAACTGCGGTTGCAACGAAAACCAGCATACACAGGGGTCCCCCAGGACCAGGATTGAGAACCCCTGGTCTAGAGGACAAGAGAGTGAATAAGCCCAAGAGTTCAGCATAAATAGGCTGCCTGGCAGCAACCACCAGGTGCCAGCAATCTATGCTTAATGAGCAATCTGCCAATTACCTGCAGAGGAGAGAGAGAAAGAGAAAAGCACCCGACCAGGTCGGAGGGACGTAACTGTGATGTATAGTAATGATTACTCTTTACCTGTAGTCGGCGCTCTCGTAGATGGGACAGTGTCAGGATACACCTTGTAACAGAGGAGTGAGAAGGGATTCAGTAAAGAATCAAGTTCATGCTAACACACGTCTCAGAGAGTCATTTTATATAGTGCATGCAGACACTTTATAATAACATCAAACATAACATTAGATGGTGTCAGAAGTTTAAAATGGAACAACTGAAGCCTCAGAACGCTTTGTGCTTCGAAGGAAATCTGGCGTAGGCCGTACGTGGATCCAGAAGTTTGAGCTGTACCTCATTGCTAGGCATCTCGGAAAAGACAAACAAGGTGAAATACGCTACTTTTCTTCACGTTGCCGGAGACGAAGCAATGAAGGTATTTAATACCATGGATTTTGGTGATGATATTGATAACTTTGACATGCTAAAGGAAAGGTTTAGGATGTACTGTGAACAGCGGAAGAACATAACGTATCTGGAGACACGTGTTTTTCACAAGAATACAGGGGAAAACTGAATCGATTGATGCATCTGTGACTGATCTAAAAAAACAAGGCTAAGGAATGTGAGTTTTTACAGCTAGCAGAATCGCTAATTCGAGACCGCATTGTATTTGGAGTACACAATAGTCAGGTGAGAGCTAGGCTGCTCAGAGAACCAGACTTAACACTGGCTAAATGTTTTATCATGCAAAGACCAGAGGTGGAAATCCAGGGGACAGAAAGTAAAAATCCTACCATGTGTTTCTTCCACGCATAGACTCAGTCAGCTGATTTCACTAATTAGTTCTACCTCCTCGCTGATATAAGAATTATGTTAATTAGCAAATCCAGGTGATTGGAGCAAAATACTGGGGAGGACTTTTACTTTCTGAACCTGGATTTCCACCTCTGGCAAAGACTTTAGAAAAATTGCAAATGGAAATGTACCTCTCCTGAAATCTGGCCGCAAGCTAATTACATATTCTGGCCACACGATGGAGCCAAAGGGCAAAGCAAAACTCAACTGTGAATGCAAAAATAAAATGCTTGAGGTAGAATTTCAGATCATAGAACGAGACTCACCTGCTATCCTAGGAAGAGATGCATGTACAAAACTAGGACTAGTAAAAATAATCTACAAAGTAGAGAACAAAGAAAAAAACTGACATTTTGAGTGAATACCAAGATGTGTTCAATGGGCTAGGGCGGAGGTGGGCAACGAGGGACGTATCAGTTTCTGGTTTTCATGCCAACTTCTGGCCTTAATTACCTAATTAGCCCTAATATTTACGCCATCTGACATTTTAGCTACAATTCTTAATAAGCGCATGAATGACAGCCGAAGACTTCTTGTGTCCCTATATGAAACATTTTAATGTGATCTAATCTACCAGTGTTGGTGTAAACAGCCAATTAGCTAATTTAGCTGGGGTAATTGGTGGGAACAAAAACCTGCATACACACCGGCCCTCCAGGACTGGAATTGCCCACCCCTGGGCTAGGGTGTGTACCAGGACTGCACCACATCCAAATCGATCCAATTGTCGCTCCAGTAATTGACCCACCCGGAAACGTGCCCTTTGCGCTGATAGAAAAGGTTGAAAAATAGCTGAAAAGAATGGAAAACCTTGGGTTAGTGAAAAACAGACGGAGCCCATGGATTGGGTTAACAGCAGGGTTACTGTAGTGAAGCCCAACAAAATGAGAATCTGCATTGATCCGCAAGATCTCAACAAAGCAATAAAAAGAGAGCATTACCCCTTATGTACAATCGAGGAGGTTGCAGCAGAAATGCCTAGCGCAAAAATATGTTCAGTGTTAGATGCCAATCACGGATTTTGGCAAATACAACAGCTGTACACTTTCAATACGCCTTTCGGAAGGTACCGTTTTATAAGACTACCTTTTGGGGTGTCCTCAGCTTCCAAAGTGTTCCAAAAAATACATAGCTCAGAGGCTGGAAGACTTAGAGGGAGTTGTAAACATAATGACATCCTGGTGTGGGGTGAAGACGTGGGACAGCACGACAAGAGACTGAGACGGCTTCTAGGAATCAGGAGCATGAACTTGAAGCTGTGTAAAGTCGTGTAAAGTCGGAATGACGGAAATCCGCTGGGTGGGACATGACTGCTTGAGACCAGACCAGGACAAAGCCAGGGCAATACTGGACATGCCACAACCGGAAGACAAAGCTGCACTCATGAGGTTCTTAGGCATGGTTCAGTATCTAACAAAGTTCATTCCAAACCTTTCAGAAGTGACTGTACCTATCAGGAAGCTCCTAGAAGGTGAGGTGGCATGGCATTGGGAGTCACAGCTACAGAAGAGCTTTGAAAGGCTGAAATCGCTGGTGAGCAACGCCCCGGTACTGAAGTTCTATGACTTAAACAAACAAGTATCACTCTCAGTGGACGCAAGCTCGGAAGGCTTGGGAGCAGTTTTAATGCAAGAACGTCACCCTCTGGCGTTCGGTTCAAGGTCACTGACTGACTGCCAGAAAAGATATGCTCAGGTTGAAAAAGAGCTCTTGGCTATAGTGTACAGATGCGAGACGTTTCAGCAATTCCTGTATGGTAAGAGAGTTCAAGTGGAGACCGATCACAAGCCTCTTGAGACAGAGTTCAAGTGGAGACCGATCACAAGCCTCTTAAGACAGTATTCAAGAAGTCTCTCCAAAAAGCTCCTCCAAGACTCCAGCGGATGCTGATGAAGTTACAGCCCTACGACCTGCATGTGAATTACAAACCTGGCAAGGAGTTACACATTGCAGACATGCTTAGCAAAGCCTATCTGAAAGAACTAACCGAGTAGCTATTGGAGGATGAGCTGGAAGTTTGTCTTCTGTCGGCACACTTACCGATCACCGAAGAAAAACTGAACGCATTCAAAAATGCAACAGCAGCAGACGAGGAATTACAGATGGTCCTGAAGCTGGTTCAGACAGGATGGCCAGCACACAGAGAACAAGTTCCAACTGAACTTACCTGCTCAGAAGGATTACTCTTCAAAAACACAAGACTCGTTTTTCGGCAAAGCCTGAGAATGGAGATGCTTGAGAGAATACACAAAGCACATCTGGGAGTTGTCAAGTGCAAAGAGAGAGTGAGAGACGTATGGCTACACAGCAGCATGGCTACACAGATTGAAGATGCTGTGTTTAAGTGTGCCCCCTGTAACACGTTTAGATGGAACAACACCAAAGAGCCACTCATCTGCCATGACATTCCAGACAAAGCATGGGCAAAAGTGGGAATTGATCTGTTCCACTATGATCAAGGTGAATATCTCATGTGTGTAGATTACTTCTCAAAATACCCAGAGATTGCCAAACTACCACAGATCACAAGCAAGCACGTCATAACAGCTCTGAAATCCATCTTTGCAAGACATGGTATTCCAGACGAGGTCATATCGGACAACGGTCCACAGTTCGCAAGTGCAGAATTCAGGAAATTTGCAGAGAATTGGGAATTTGTGCATTCCACATCCAGCCCTGGATTTCCTCAATCCAAGGGACAAAGTGAACGGACAATACAGACGGTGAAGAACCTTTCTAAAGAAAGCACAGGAAAGCTATGGAGACCCTTACCTCTCTCCTTGAATACAGGAACACACCACTGGATGGAGTGAAACTATCTCCTGCACAACTGCTCATTGGTCGAAGACAAAAAACAAAACTGCCAACTACAACTCGGCTGTTGAAACCGCAACTGTACAAAAATACGCAACGTAAAATCAAGGAAAGACAGCTGAAACAAAAGCACTACTTTGACCGTGGAGCAAGATACTTACCAGTCCTGAAGGAAGGAGAGAAGGTTAGAGTCGGGTGCAGAACAATTAGCAGCCAGCAGTCGCGACAAGGAGTCACATGACAAACCCAGATCCTTTGTGATTCAAACACAAGGAGTCACATGACAAACCCAGATCCTTTGTGATTCAAACACAAGGAGTCACATGACAAACCCAGATCCTTTGTGATTCAAACACCTGATGGGAGTACCTTCAGAAGAAACCGGAGACACCAGAGAAATTAAGTTTCCAGAACCATGCTCTTTGGACCTGGGAGACTTACCCTCAATCAACCGTGCACCAACAGAATGGACCGCACCAGTGCAATCGCATGCACCAGCACCCGTGAAAGAAACATTGACGCAAAAACTGGACATGGGGGGTCACGGGGGAACCTGTCACCGTCTGGCAGACTGAACGTTATTCAATGTAAAAAAATAAAAAATGTTGAATATTGAGATTGTAAGTTACAGTTTGAAAGAGATGAAGAATGTAAGTTGTACTGTGCAGACTCTGTGCACTAATCTCCCCTGACTCAGTATGTGTGACTCTCCTGAGCACTGATCTCTCCTGACTCAGTATGTGTGACTCTCCTGAGCACTGATCTCTCCTGACTCAGTATGTGTGACTCTCCTGAGCACTGATCTCTCCTGACTCAGTATGTGTGACTCTCCTGAGCACTGATCTCTGCTGACTCAGTATGTGTGACTCTCCTGACTCAGTATGTGTGACTCTCCTGAGCACTGATCTCTCCTGACTCAGTATGTGTGACTCTCCTGAGCACTGATCTCTCCTGACTCAGTATATGTGACTCTCCTGTGCACTGATCTCTGCTGACTCAGTATGTGTGACTCTCCTGTGCACTGATCTCTGCTGACTCAGTATGTGTGACACTCTTGAATCCTGAGCACTGATCTCTGCTGACTCAGTATGTGTGACTCTCCTGACTCGGTATGTGTGACTCTCCTGAGTCCTGAGCACTGATCTCTGCTGACTCAGTATGTGTGAAATGGACCCAGTTTGACAGGTGAAACGGGGAGCCCTGTACGTCTGACTCTCACTAATGAGCTAATCCAGCATTTCATCTGCGCTCACACCATCGACTCCCCGCTCGTATTAGCACATCAGAGACTTCACGCCAAGTACGAACTGCACCTAATTAACCCCACTGTGAGGTTTGCACCCAACACGTTTTACTGAGCAAGTGAATAAGGTGTGGGAGAATGGCAGGGCTGGTGTTTGATTGTTTTTCCCAATTATAATTTGCAACGATGCGTGACGCAGTTACTGTTACCGTTGTTACGGTCATTGTTAATTTTGATCATTACGATACGCTTGCGATGTCTAGCTCTTAAACAGCGAGGCAGATTATACTGCTCGATATTTACAGTTCAGCAGTTAGGGTTAATCACCTTAGTCAGGGGTACAATGGCAGCACTACAGGTGGGAATCGAACCACGACCTTTCTGTCACTAGCCCAGTCCCCTAACAGTCACGCTGCACTGCTACCCCAACATGTGTAACCCGTCTTTGGTAGCACTGAAAAACGTTAGGTGGAGAACAGGTAATACAGATCTTTTCCAAAAAATTGGAATATCATGGAAAAGTTTTTTTTTTTCCATAATTCCATTCAAAAAGTGAAACTTTCATAGATTATAGATTCATTACACACAAAGTGAAATATTTCTAGCCTTTATTTGTTTCATTTTTCATAATTTTGGCTTACAGCTCCAGAAAACCCCCAAAACAGTATTTCAAGAAATTAGAATAGTGT
Organism: Synaphobranchus kaupii; assembly: GCA_029718625.1. Lineage (NCBI taxonomy): Eukaryota > Metazoa > Chordata > Actinopteri > Anguilliformes > Synaphobranchidae > Synaphobranchus > Synaphobranchus kaupii. The sequence continues at coordinate 113,880,368 of CM056380.1, forward strand.
GTCGAAAATCAGCATTTACTTCAGTTATTTCAGAGAATGAATGTTTTAGACTGAGTGTCACACAGTGAAGCATAAAATGAGTTCGATTTTTCGACTGGAACCTCTACATGCCGGGACATGTAATCTAGACACAGACCCTTTGGGCCGTTGGAGTCCATGGTTGATGCAATGCTGGTCGCTCGCTAGCCTGTAGGTAAGTGCAGTCCAGAAGGGCTGAATGACCTGTTCCTGTCATTATGGACAGCATTGTGTTGTATGCACCTGTGGGTGAGGCTGGTGCTGTCCGTAGCGCTGGAGACCTCCCAGGCACTAGGGGGCAGTATGGTGCTCTGACAGCGGGCACTAGCGAACATGCGGCACTCTCTGCTTCACAACCGTTTACATTTCCTCGTATTCTCAAAAGACACTTCAGAAAACTAGGCAAAAATATTCGCAAAACCAATAAGAAAGATAAATGTCTATGAATTTTCATGTGGTGGATATTGGCTGTAGCCATATTTTACCTTGCAACCTGTGAGTCTGTGAATGAATCTTCCCGTCTCTAGATACTGTATATCCCAATAAGACATTCGACAGAATCAAATGTTTATATTAAAATGGTTTAAACACACACATATACTGTGTAGTATATAATGTATTGCAAAGCTCTTAGGCATTCGCACGAACAACACCAAAAACAACCAAGTCGAAAAAGCAGTCTGTCTCCCAGGTGGCTGTTTTAAAATGGACCACTTTAGCTCGGGTTCAGGCACACCTAACTTTGTTGTGGCCTCGGGGGGGAGAGAGCGGAATTGCGATGCATCTGCGTTGGCGGTGATGTGTAGGCTTGTGCGGCGCGAACGGCCACAGGTCCCCCCCGCTCACACGCTGGCCGCGTTTGATCTTCAGCCTGGTCCGCGCTCCCTTGTATCCCAGCGTCTCTCTGATCTTCTCGTTGTGGACGGGCTCCGCTGACGCGCTCGTCTGGCGAGACTCGGGTTTGTACCGCATTACGCTTTGAACAGTCCGCCGCGCGTTCCACACGGGTGCAACGTTCTGTTCCCTTTTGTCATTGGGAACAAAGATAAACACCCACGCTTCTGTGTTCCTTTTCAGTGTGGTGACACGTTGTTCCAAATGAGACCCTGATACACCGTGCTCTATGCTTACGGCCCAGGGGTGCACAGAGAGAGTCCATCCCGTTCGGAATTTCTCGCCAGTTTACACTCCTAAATTATTCAATTAGACCTTCATTTATATGATCTGACATTTTTTTGCAAAAGTCTAAGCTACACCTGCAGACTGCACAAGTATTCTTGGCCAAAACATTTTACTGCGGTCAGCTAACATTCGTGTATACACCTGGTTCGAAGGTTAAGCCGGAATTTTTTGTAACTAAAGCCAGCATCCGCTCCCAGCCTCCAGGACTGCAGTTGCTGTACAGCCCTGGTGTGGTCAGGTTGGCACAGGGTGGTGGGAGATTAGCCACGACCGTGGGCGGGGAGGGAGAGCTGCCGTCAGTAGGGTGTTCCCCGTCTCAGTGTGGAAGAACAACCCTCTGGTCGATCCAATGGACATGCATTAGCCCACACTATTCTTATTGTGACATGGATACAGCCACATCAATGGGCTAGGCCTGCAAATTACAATTGTGCATCACAAAATTTAGATCAAAAAAATTTGGATAAAAATTTTTTAAAGGAACAAGATTTTTAGTGCATTTCAGTATTAAGCAGAGCACGTATGAGAAAGAGGAGAGATTGTGAATGCTGAGTTTTGACTACAGTGCCTCCTGACAGTGTTATACAAATTGCCTTCAGCTTTTGAAATGGTGCAGGTCGTGGCTCTGCCTTATTCCACCGCGGTCAAGGCCACAAGGGGGCGCAGTGTCATGCTTTCTCGGCACGTCCCGCTTTGATGTTTGACGGCATCCGGATCGGAGAGGCAGCGCCGTCAGTCAACTCGTTCCCAAGGCCTCTGGAGCTCCGCCGCAGCCATTAACCACGAGCGCTCATAAAGAGCCGCTGGTGTTCCGGAACAAACCACCCCCGGATCATTACCGCCACTTCAATTAGCGTTGCAAACCCCGCTCTGAACGGTTCATACAGGGGCGCGCTACGACTGTGCTATTTGCGGTCAGCTCTGGGCGCTGCTCCGGCTTCGTAAGTGGTTTCCATTTCACCGGCCTCCCGAATGAAGAATGGAAAAGAGATTCGGGCACGGTAGAGAGAGAGAGAGGGGGAAATACTCATGTTTTTTGTTTAGTCACGGCCACTTAAGACCCTCACAAGCGCTCTGGTCCAATTAAAACTGAAAGCACCCGGAAGACAGGAGAGAAATACTTCAGTCTGAAAATGAGGTGATGTCATTATTCAGACTGAAAGAGGCCTTTCACGCGATTCGTTTTTAATATATCGCTTGTATGAACTAAAGTGGAATTTCTACACGCTTTAACATCGCCTCTGTGCTGTTCATTGAGAGGATAATGCAATTAATGTTTCATTGAGGATAATGCATTATACGACTATTTAGCATAATAATACATGATCAGTTCGGCTCTAATGGATGTGTTTATCATGACAGTCCCATATGGATCGTATACACGGCCTCTCCATATTACCTCTCATTAAGATTTATATGTCAGAAGAATGAACTGAAACCATTGAGTATTACCATCATCTTTCATTCCTCTTTTGCCTTTACATAGTAAGCCTGAAGATGGCAGTAGTTCTTTTTTTGAAACAGACTTGAACACAGTTTCAAATCATCATTAAAATAGTGTTAGGTTTTTCACCTTTTCATACTCTGAGCATATGGAACATAAACAAAGGTGCATTTTTACCTTAAAGTGACTTGGTGAACACATGTTTAGAAGTACACAATATCATTGTTCGGTTTAAGAATTTTGAATTTTATGTTTTTTTTGTTTTTTTTTTCATGCGCCTGTGGTGAAGAGAATCAGCATTGGAATAATGGCCATTTATTTTGTTCAAACAGACAAAGGACGGCCATTTTAAAATTGCATTAATTATGAAATTAGGTTTACTAAATCTGTACTAAAACTCCCTCGTAAAGGCAGCCATTTCAAGTATATTTGCTATTGTTTACCATATATTTCAATGCGTTATCTAATGCAGTGACCCTGAAAGACGTTTAACTGCTTCTTGGTTCAGGGATCTGAAGGACGTCCCTCACAGATGCATTATATGGCTCTTTATTAGTTTTTAATTCCCCAGGGCTATGAAGGAACTGGGAGCGTACGGCCAAGAATTAGCCCGTTAGCCATACTATTTTTTATTTTATTTTTTTATTTATCGCTTTGTTTGTTTGTTTCTTTTATAAAAATAAGCCAGTTGCAGTTTCCACCAATTTTATATGAACATACTGTATAAAAGTCGGGTCTAAATTTTAAAATTTCAAAAACCAATTTCTGAAACCAGCTCAAATAACAAGAAAGGAATAAATATATAAATGTGTGATCATACTGCAGATGTGTAGCAGTGTCCTCAGTCACCGCTCGATGTAGTCCTCTCACGGTACGGCTGAAGATAAACTGCTCCCTGCGACTGCACACACAACTACGGTTCCCAGAGGACGGGCTATATTCAGTTCCAATACCATACTTAGTCTGGGATGCATTTCTTGGAGAGAAAACGCACAGTATGTTCTATTTTGGGTGGGAGGGTGCACTACTGGAGTTATTTGGCTGATTGTGTGCTTGGGAGTGGACCCAGGTTTACGGCAGAGGGATTCAACAGTGGGACCTGGGTCTGTATCCATAAAGTGTCTCTGTGTAGGGGTACTGATCCAGGAATAGGCTTCCCCTGTCTATGTCCCAGCCTTATCCAATAAGAGTAGCGGAGGAAAGTCCAGGGGTCGGAAAGTATAAGTCCTGCCCTGTGTTCCTTCCACCCATAGACTCAGCCAGCAGATTCCACTAATTATTTCTACCTCCTGGCTGAAGAATTAATTTGCTAATTAGCAAGTCCAGGGCTGTGTCCGAATCAGAGCACTGTTCCCTGTCCACTGTCCCCTGTCCACTCAGACCCCTGTCTACTATGTGCCCTGTCCCCTCACATTGCAAGCAGTGTGCGAAAGAAATCCCGCAAAACTTTCCAAACTAGTGAGGAAGTAGTTCGTAATATCTTTTTTAATTTTTTAATTTTTATTGAGAATATCAATCAGTTAACATATAATAATTGTTACAAAGTGTAGACTATGAATGAAGATAGAATTTACTAAAATAAAAAAAGAGTTTCGTAATATGACCCACTCTTGTACCATAGATATGCATATACGCTCTACGTCTTTTACGTTTTTACTTCCGAGTTACTTACTGAAATTGTCGGGTGAGTGCACAGTTCTGCAGATGAGTGTGCTCCTGAATTCCCTCAACAAAACCCCAGAAATAAGGGGTTCATCCTGGTAGTTTAAGTGCCACCATTTGTGAGAAAAAGTCGGCCACTCAAAAGCTTTTTGACGAAGTGGACTCAAATATGCGTACTCAAAAGGGTGTAGGGCTCTGATTCGGACACGGCCCAGGTGATTGGACTAAATAAACTGGGGGAGGAGACTTTTACTGTTTGAACCTGGATTTTACACCTCTGATTAAGAGCTGACCGGCAAAACTGATCCTAGATTTTTATCTCCCTCTCTCACTCTCTCTCTCTCTCCCTTTCTGCAGGTTGCTTTATAGTGTGAGATGCATCCGTCGACATCTCCAGGGCTCCAGTTTTGAGTCTTTTACCAGTGTTCCCATCTACATACTAATGTCTTTCCTTTCATTATTTTAGTCATTTTGAGGAGGTTAGGAGAAGGACATCTCTGTAAAGATACTTTATTTACAGCCCGTTTTTGACGATTATATTTAATTCTACTGAGGTTTCTTTTTTGTGTCTACCGTCTCCAGTAGAGTAATTACATTGCAGTCCAAATTTATCAAAGCATATTACCATACTATAATATGTTTTGGGTTTTTGCACTATCTGATCCCAGGCTTATAGCACAGAGGGAGTGACTAATGAGAGCACTGATGCTGGATCAGGTTTACCCTGTCCCTATCCTGACCTTTTTATAATAATTATAATTTTATCATTTATAATAATGAATTTATGAGCCAAATGACGAGCCAAAAGGGTAAACTGACCCTAGATCAGCCCTCCTACTCCGAGAGGCTTTATGAATACTGCCTCTGGTTTGGTGGGCAGAACCAGGCTTCAGGGTCTTCGAGCCGCACAGGATCATGGGAGCTCTAAGGCAGTTTCCCGGTCACACAGGAGTGTGCCGTGCGGTTTGCTGTGCAACCACCATGAAGGCCCTGTGCAACCACCATGAAGGCCAGTACTTCCCAAAGCGCAGCATTATCTATTATGAGAAAATTAATCTGCCTTGTAGAAAAACAACCAGGCAAGTTGTAAAACAGGGGTTCTCAGACTCAAACCCGGTGACCCCACTACGTACGCTGCTTTCCTTTCCAACCAAGTGCAACCTCTAAATTTAAACAAGTTGTCACTTGTCTATTGATGGATGATTTAACCCCTTAAAGCCACACAATGTTACAACTAGCTGTGCATGCCATAATAAAAATAAATGTCCCATATTCACATCCCATTTAGTCAGTTATATCAGATAATGTTATCCTTTCTGAAAGTAAAACTACATGGCAAACAATTTATTTATAGGTCACATGTTTTAACTGATTAAATTAGTGGGGTCTGAATTGCTCACAGTATGGACACCTGGTCGCTAAAACTATACCATCTGTGGAAAATGTTCAAAAAGCAAATGGCAGCAAGCCAAGCCTGCATTCAATTGAGATAAGTTTAAGGCAAAAAAAATAAATTCAATAACTTAAACACATTTTATCAAGTGGTTTACCGTAAAAAACAACAACAACAAAAAAACACCACCCACAGAGGGTCCCCAGGACTGTGTTTGAGAAACCCACACATAGGGGGGTCCCCAGAATTGAGTTTGAGGACCCCACACATAGGGGGTCCCCAGAATTGAGTTTGAGGACCCCTCACGGAAATAGTAGAGTATTCTGGGGGCAATTGTAACGGGTCAATTGTAACACAATTTTTTGTTACAATTGCCCCCAACGCTGAACACATGAAACTAGCTAGCTTGCTGGATAGAATCTCAGCTCTAGCTTGTTTCAGCTTGGTGCAATTTTATGGTGTTGCAATTGCCCCCAGAATACTCTACCGAAGCCCGAGTTTGAGAATCCCTCATCATACTGTGTCTTGACTCTTGCTTCATTGTCCTGAATGGTGTCAGTGATAAAATTGCTTCCTGCCAGACCTGAGGGACAGGTCTGTAATTGTGGGCGATTGCCTCTCGTGCCCCGTGATATCAGCAAGAGTGGACGAGAGCGGCGATGGCTTCCAGGCACACGATGATAGGGACGTCCGAAGCGGAGATGTATAAACGTTAGCGTCAACTCCCCTCGAATCAATCAGCCGCGCGTCTGTCACGCGAATCGCGGAAATGTAATTATTTTTTGTAATTACAGCGAAGTGCCCGTTCTGTCGCGCCGAATATTATTACTGAAATGAGATGGAGGGAGGGAGCCACTTCTGGGCGACGTGATGCAGTGGGACTCGCCTTTCAGTCTCGTTTCCATCTGAGAAACTTTGAGTGATTTGTGTTGTCAACACACAACATGAAAGACAAAGTGTGCGTCGGGCTCACTCAGTCACCTCACTTCCTGTCACCTGACCTCGACAGTGTAGCTTAATGCATGCGTAATTCAAGTTTCAGATTTGATCTGCAGTCGAGGAACTGTCACTGCACCATTGAGCAGGGTACTTCAGCTGAACTACCTCAATAATTGTCCAGCTGTATAACTGGATTGTAGGTAGATAGGTAGAAATGTAAGCTGTCTAAGTCGCTTTGGATAACAGTGTATACTAATCAAGCAAATAACAATGAAATGCTCCCCTGGTCCTAAATTCTCTCTGGAACAGTGAGGGCTACTTACCAGGCCTAGCAGTGGCTTGATGATGTCATTGATTCTGAGTAAACACACACACACAAAGTGTCTGAAGATGAATCTGATGAGAATCGCACTGCTGGGGGGCGGCGGTCCCCCCCTATATGCTAATAGACGCGAGCCTCAGTAGTGATCTGGCGCACTCTGAGATGCACGGCTCATCTCGCAGCCACACCCCAAAAATGACACTTTCCACAATGCAGATGATTGGACTGGAACGCCCCAGACAGGTCTCACCATACTGACAATCTGTGCCACGGACCACCAGACCACTCAGAGTCCCATAGCAACTCTTAGCAACACCCTCAGTGTCCCATAGTAACCACCCCCCCCCCCCCCCCCCCCCCCCCCCCCCCCACCCCACCCCAAAATAAAAAAGAAAATAAAAAACCAGCAGACCTTGTCGCTCCTAAGGACCAGGCTTGGCCCCCCCCTAATTGAAGCCATTAAATGATCTTTTACTCTCTATGTAAACCTTGGGACACTGTAGAGTACATTGCCAAATTAACTGAAGTCAAACTCAGCCAAGGGAGACGACTGCTGCCACTGATTCAACATTTATGAGAAACCTAATAGTTTAATACATGACTGCCTCCTTCCTGGTTACAATAAGCAGATGTTGTCATGAGCAGAGATTGTAAATACTCTTTACAGCGCATTTAAACGGTCTCCTGTTTTCCACTCAACAGCGACTTATAAAAGCCCCTTTTTTCAAGCGATATCATATACAGCAGCCATTTTTCAGGCGATATCTTACCTCAGCAGCACTGCGAGTCTGAATTTCAATTCAGTAAATGTCAAGTGAAAGATATTCTAGTCCCCGTCTTCATTTTCAGGTACAGTATGTAGTGAAGTATTGTTCGACGTTAGCATATCTGTAAATTTAGCTAGGTAAAGGTTTATTTTGGAATGCACACAACGGGATTAGTCAATGTCCACATCCCCTTTTTATACTGAGGCTTTACAAGTGTTCATTTCCAGTAAAGATGAATCCTTTAGTCTGTATGTGGCTGTTTTTCAGAGGAAATTTGTGTCTGTATCTGGCAAGTCTAATTTGAATACAGAGTTTAATTGATCGGTCAAAGGAGCTTAGTAAACTCACCTGCATGCTTTCAAGGGTCTAAATTGGTTTGCTGATGATTTTATTAAGAAAAAAAAGAAAAAGAAAAGGCCGGAGACCGTGTGGCTTTCCAGGAGCTGAGCTGGCAACCGTCTGCCTTACAGCATTAGCAGTAATGGGCAGCTGTCTGTACCTCTCCACAGCGAGAGCTGAAAGGTTTCAGCACCATGGACAGCTGCCCACCAGGCAGCACCGCACACCTGTAGCGACGTAGCGACGTAGCGTATCATTCAGGGTCACAGCTGCAGCCACTTGTGTAATCAAATCAGCTTACAGGAAGAGCCAGAGGCCTTAAGACTCCAGAGTATGAAGGATGCCTCTTGCTCTGCAATGTGTACGTGCTACTTTCCTTCCCCACATTCTCTAGAGAGGTGTCCTCTGGTGATTAACCCCCTTCTTGCCTTGCCAGGTGAACCCCCTTCTTGCCTTGCCTTGCCTAAGGTGCAGCCAAAACCCAGTTTCCAGCTTGCCAGCATATTTTAGGATATGCCGGTCTATCAATTTCCCTCTTTTTTTCAATTTTCCTTATTTAATTTCGGTCCATATTTTGGGATCATTTGCAGTGCGGGATTATTAAGTGCAAAAACCACATCCGTGCATAATGAAATGCTTACAAACCATGTCTTTAGTGAAGTAAAATGTGAAAATAGCAGTGAATGGTGATTTTTGCAAGGTAGCCCTATTTTTGCAAGGTAGCCCTCTTTACATATTACAGGAAGTTCTGAGCAAGGCTACAAAACTTAGGAGGAGATATATATATATATATACACACACACACACACACACACATACAGTACATATATAGTATATGACTGTGTGAATTATCTTGTGATTTGTCAAAAGTTACTTATTGTAAGAAAGGTGATTGTATGCCCATGCATTATAGAATATGTGCAATGTGCCATCTTTGGTTTTGGCAAGAGAGCTTTGCCGTAATTGCTGTATTGTTGCTAGAGATGGAAAATCAATATCAGAGAGCATAAACTCTCTGTACTGTGCCTAGAGATGGACACCATGTGCATCATAAAGTGCATAGCCTACAGCGTATGCATACAGCGTTTCCAACAACCTTTTTGCTGATGTCTGAACGAATCATTACAAAGGCCTATTGCGCTAAATACAGATAGTTAGTAATGAGGTTAGTGCAAAAGGAAAAACTAATTTTTAATAAGGCTCACAGTGTTCCCCAGTAAGCTGTAAGACACTGTGAGCCTTTGAGGTTTAATGAATGTGTGAAAGAGAGTTACTATAATTATCCTTTTGAGTGCACTGCTGGGGTGAAGTTGAGATCACCAGACAGACAAAGATATCGTGTGTGGTCAAGAAGCACTTAGTGTCAGCCCCTCATTGACAAAGGCCGGAGCCCTCCACACTCGAACCCTGCTCTGCAAGGCTGCCACGTTCATGAGACGTTTCCGGGATTAAATCCTTACGGATTCACACAGAGAGAGACCCAAACCAGGTCGACTCCTGCCCCGATAAGACAGGTCCAGGATGGAGGAATCTGAGCCTGCAGTGAGCAAGCTTGTCTTTGAATTTGATCGTTTGTCCGCAGGCAGACAGGAAATCAAGCACATTTCAGGGATCGAATACGTCACGTTATATTTGCAGGCATCGTAAAGGCTTTGGGGCACATTATTCTGCATCAAGCCGTCAATGTTTATTTTAGATGTTTTTACATTTACCGATGGGAATGGAGTGCACTGTTCTCTGTTTTACTAAATCTGTGACTCATGGCAAGAGGCTGGAGTGAAATTTTAATACTTTTTTAAAGTCCTCCTAAGGACATTTGACCTTCACCTTTGCTCCAACAGAAATAGGTTCAGGGTTGCATTCAGTCATGATTCACTGACTAATTCCGTTAATTCCAGCGTTGTTTCTGGCGGAAAGCATACCAACCATGCCGTGCTGTGTGAGTGGGCCGATTCCCCTTTAATGGTTTTTGACTATACAGTGCTAAAACATACACAATAATCCAACAATCATTTTATTAAAATGGCGTGGAACTAAGTATGTGTGATTGTGTGCAGTATTTCAGCTGAACTGTCATCCATGACCACAAACACCTGCTCAATTATACTTCCTGCTTGGGGGAAAATACATTACAGGAAAGCTTTTCATTAATGGATATTATTTCACCTCTTTTTATTTTAATAATGGTGTGAATAAATATGCTGCTTTTTTGTCTAAGAAATACATGCCCGGTTTCATTTCTAATGCCTGTCCATATATCTGTGATTTTTTAAACAAGATTAAACCTGCCCTCTAATAAAAGGGCCCCCATTATGGATTATTTTATGAATGTACATTCATCTAGTCTCTCCAAATTGAATACTAAAACAGAACTTTTAAGAGGAAAACACTTGTAACATGCAGATAGCTAGAATATCACTAAAGGGCCACTTATACAAAAAGCCATAGAGAGTCACAGCGGTTAAATTAAATTTGAATGGTACTGGGGAATGGGAATGAAGTGAGTGGTCAGATCTCTTTAGCCCCCCAATCACCCCGTTGTGCAGATTCCTTAGCCTAAATGTTGCCTTTAGCATTAGCATTGCATTCACCCAGTAAAGTCCTTGCAACTTAAAATCTTAATTTAGACTGAGAATATTGGGTTCTTCAAAGGATAGGACCGTGTATTTACTACAGATAATATACTCTTCATTGTTATGTTGACTTTCATATAGTAAGTATAAAAGTAACTGTATACGGGTTCAATTTCAGCGTTTGAGTCTTCTGTGATGTAGCATTTAAAAAATAATTCTTTTCCAAAATTCTTTTCATGCCGCAAAAATGTGCCATGCATGAGGATATTGAGAATTGTTTATTTATATCTACTCTGCCAGGAATAAATAAATACAGCATCACCTTTTATCGTTTTTGACAGATTTATTTTCCAGTGTCAAAAATGGTATGACCGGTCTTGACCTTTTTTAAATGTGCATTACTCAACATGACACGAAGGCGTGCGCACGTGCGCAAACACTCACAAACACACACGTACGCATGCACGTATGCATGCACAAACACATGCGCCACTTTATTATGTACGTAACCTCTAGTGGATGAAGCTACAATGCACATTTGGAAAGGAGCCCGGCTATTGTTGGTAATTGCTGTGACAATGTTGCGGGAATAGAATTCTCCCCATTCACTCTAAAATGTAATTCCTTTAAAGCTGCACATGGTCAATTCACACAAAGGAAATATAGTGAGATAGTCATGACATTTCAGTAAGGTGTGATGTACTCATTTGAAATAGTAAACATAGAACTGGTCGTGCTGAAGAATCAATTATATTTTGATTGGGTCCTTAAGCTTTGAAATGTTTGTAGCTCACAGATTTTGCTCAACAGAGCTGAAAATTGGAGCATTAGAATGTATAACAATGTTAGTAATACAGTAGTGATTAGCAACAATGGTCAGGTTGTTCCACAGGTAATAGCAGCAGCAGCAAAATCAATTGTGTTAAATCTCTCCAAACAAAGTGGGGCTAAAAGTAGTAGTAAAAAAAGTAGTAACACTATTTTAATAAGTTAGAAAGAGTTAACGGCAGTAACGGTCACTTGTACATGCCATGGATATAAACATCTGATAATGATGTACAGAATGCAGCTGCTAGGGCTCTTACTAGAACCAAGAAATGGGAGCATATCAGCCCGGTGCTCAAAACTCTTCATTGGCTGCCTGTCAAATTCAGAATTGACTACAAGATTTTACTTCTAGCGTTTAAAGCTTTAAATGGTTTGGCCCCAGAATATCTTAGTGACTTAGTCATTCCTTACTGTCCTCCTAGATTACTTCGCTCTCAAAGTGCTGGCTATTTGAAAATTCCTATTATATCTAAAATTACAATGGGTGGCAGGGCCTTCTCTTACAGAGCTCCTTTCTTATGGAATAGTCTTCCCATGTATGTTCGGGCTTCAGACACACTTTCTGTCTTTAAGTGTAGGCTAAAAACATGCCTCTTTAGTCAATCCTATAGTTAAGGATGTCAGGCGGGGGGGGGCTAACCTTCTCTTTTCCTCTCTCACCCTGAGCTGCAGATTACTCCGGCCCATCCCCCTCTCACCCTGAGTTTGCAGACAGCTCCAGTTATGCCCCTCCTTTGGTTTATCCTCCCGACTTCACGCAACCGGAGTCCCAGATGCACCACCCCGCCCCTTTGAATTGAACATTTTACATCCTTTTCTTTGGAATTCGTACTTACCAGCTAGTTTTATTAGATCCCTCATTACAGTCTATTACCATTCAGTCCACCTTTAGTTTAAACCGGGCCGGCCAGCGAAGGATGGGCACCCCCTCTCTAGCCAGGTTCCTTCCGAGATTTCTTCCCACTGGGGAGTTTTTTTCTCGCCACTGTTGAGTGTTTTTTCTCACCTACTGGGGAGTTTTTTACCTCGTTTTGCTGGTTGGGGGCTAAGGCCTGGTTTTTTGCTCAGTTTTCCTTCTGTTTCCCTGTGCAGCATGTTTGTGACAGTTCTCTGTAAAAAGGGCTATACAAATAAAATTGAATTCAATTGAATTTAATTGATAACTGCCTATCATATTAGATCATTTATACATGATATCTAATGTTTTGAAACTTGTGATGCTTGTCAGTGAAAGAGGAGACTTGGCTGTTGTAATGGACAGCGCCTGTACATTTCAAAGGCTGTTTTTTGAACTGTGCACCTGGAGAATGAGCGAGGGCAGCCATTCCGGCTCTGAACTCTTGCTTGTTTAACCAGTGAATTCCGCATATAAATCTAAGAGGACAGAGGGCCTTCCACAGCACGCCTCCTCCTCCTGTGGCCTGTTCCCGAATACTAAACCTTACTGATCCAGAAGAGAGGAGTTTTTATGTGGTGAGGTAATCTATCGTGGGAATAGGTAGATGTTTAGGCTGCGGGGACTCCCAATATAGTCAGAATCATGGTGATCTCTTAGCGGTTTTTTTTATGTCGTCAAGACCATAATTCTGAACTTAACAACTGAGACCACTTCTGTTTAACCAAACCCATCACGTTTATAAACAGTCAACAAGGCACCGTAATGCATAAAAATGAGTTTTCATCAATATGGACTAGGAATTATAACATTGAGCAATGGTCATATGTATAATAATTCATAATTCTGTATAATGCAGGATTACAGGATAAAACTGGCAAGCGTCTTAATATATGCATGCAGAGCTGATATGTTTGTACACAATAAATAAACCAACATAACTATTCATAATAGCTAACACTTCATGAGAATTAAATGGGTAGGCTATAAAGTCTAATTTATATTCTAGTTTTTAACGTATAAACCTCTGTCAGTAAATTATCCGTGGTCTTCGATGCATGCACCATACACAATGACATATAGCATCTATTCTTCCGCAGTTGCATTTTGTAAAATAAGGGAAAGAGATAGGCTACCCATACATATTCCCTAAATAGGGAATGGCCATCACACCGCTTGGACAATGGTAGCCTATAGTATAGAATTAATTCGACATGGGTCCTGCCGTTAGCCATTATCGATAGCAATTCTTATCCTCCTTCTGCGCATTTTCTTCTGAGGAACGCTTCCCTGGTAGAGCAAAAATAACGGTATAGTATAGCCTACTGGGCGTGGCCAGGAGCAATAGTCTGCATAATCATGAGAAGTTTCATCAGAAAATGTCACTGTGAATTACACGAGTGAAGGAAAAAAAGACAGCAAATAACAGAAACAATGGGATTCCCATCCCCCGAACCTGAAAGCTAAATTAATAATTTACTTTTCATTACTATTTTTGTTTTAGGTATTTAGCAGATATAACTATTGTCCACTGTAGACAGTTGAATAAATGTTACACAAATTAAAAGGCAATTTAATGCCAATAGTAGTTTTACTGTTCTACCATCAATGTCAAAGTCCTCCCCCGAAGTTAAAACACTTGTATCCAAATGAAATGTCATGCATCAGAAGAGAGCGAGATCAAATAAACGAATGAAATACTAAATAACGTGGTTAAAAGTAAGATCGAGATTATCGTTTTAGGGGAGGCACCGCTGAGCCCTCCATTCACAAGTGATCGCTGCTACTGTACGCATCCGGTCTTGGGTTGAATTATGACAGGAGTCACGTTTTTTGCTATGCATTTATGCTGATGCGCCGCACGCGGGATGCCGCCCAGCTGTGAGAGACACTGCTCACTCTTGCGCCAGCACAAAGTGACAGTGTTTCGGTCGAAGAGTAGCAGTTCTAATTGGTTTCTCAATGAAAGATAATCACCAGCTGCCCGTTGGATCCAAGGATTAGTGGTCATTTGCCATTCTGCATGCCCTTTCGGTATTGTCCTTCCAGCGTATTCACAAATAAGTAGGTGGGTGGAACAATTCCCACGCTGCCCACTGGTGCCAGGTATTCCCTCGGAAACAAGGGGGCTTGTCCACGAGTCTTCGGATTTCTACGGTGGTTTTCTTAGCAAGCTGGGGTAAAGTTTGCACAGTTTCAAAAATGAGTGACCTAGAAGAAGACTTCGCCAAGCTTCTTATGATAAAGGAAGACAGGATAAAAGACCTAGAGAGACGTCTGGCTGAAAAGGAAGACGAGGTTCATGAACTGAAGCGGAAACTGCACAAATGTCAGTCTGTTTTGCCGAGCGCGCAGCTCATTGGACCGAGGACCAGGCGAGCCCAAGGCATTTCGGCGGAGCCCCAAACATACCAAGACCTGATTAGACAAGCCTTTCGGAAATACACTAAATCTGACCGGTAGGGTCTTTGCTTTCATCTTATCATAATATTTCCTCTTTATACGTCTGTGCAATGAAACCATTATTATGCATTTCGATTTGTGTCGCGAACTGTAAATATTTGAGGTGGATAACCTGCTTTATTCCCTGAAAACAAGTTTGAACTTACTTCATCACAGACCGCGCGACTCGTGCAGTGCACGAGAGACTCCTGTGTAGGTAGCCTAGGTTACTGCACTGACTGCAAAAATCCCACATAGATGCGCGCATCAGTCGGCTGGCAATTTCATTCTAAATCGACGTTGAAGCGGAGGCGAAAATAACGAAACATCAGTGGGTTTCATTGATCCGGTCCATTATAACAATCCCAGAGGAAATGGGGAGGAGGAAGTACAAGGCATTTATGGGTTTTAAGTAGCTGGACGCTTAGAGCTGAAATGCATGCCTGATGATATTTAATACTCCATTAAGAAAGGCTTTGTGTGCCCGTTGCATACGCCTTTGTTCCCGCGCACCCGGCTTTTTTTCCCTACCGCTTGAGATTTTCTTTAGCTCATCTGGTGAGTTCTGTAGCTAAATAGAATAATCTGAACAACGTGGGTTGTGAAAACAGCGGTTTTAAATAATCCGGGACATAGTTTCCATGGAGATATTAGAAACTGAACATTAGTGAATGACACTTCTGAGATGAGTAGCTACACCATTTATTAGACACGTCAACTACACTAAAAAGCGGTTGTCCGTGCATGCAAATCATCACATTAAACAAATCTTAAGTTGAACTAAAACAGCCGCGTAGATTACGGTGCTTCTATGTGTGTCGGGAAATAGTCTTTAGATTTGTGCCATATTAAAATGTGTATCACTTACGACATTCTTCAAAATTAAAAGCATATCATACATATTTTAGCTCTAGACAAAGCGTTTGTTTTTTTAAATATAATTCTAGTGGAGAGGTATTTAAGCAAATAGGAGTGTTTTTGCGAACCACTGGAAGGCTGAAATTACACCTAGGATTAATGCAACATAAACGACATTCTTCTTAGCTCCAAGATAGATTTGGTCTTCATTCATGGCATAGACAACCTTGAGGGCCTTGACTTAAGCCGTCCCCATCATGGATGTGGATGACACATGCCTCAGTGTAGCCCTGAATTTTTTTAAGACAAGTGGGTGAACCTTTGTGCCACTTGTTTAATTGACAGCAAAGTATCAATGATACAAAAAAGTTTGAACAAGCTTGAAACAGACTTTCATACTACACCAGTGTGTTGGGGTGTCACAAATCATGTCACAGCAGTTTATACAAAGTGCCTGTTTCAGCCGGGCTATTGCTTTCTTTCAGTTTTGCAACATGCCAATACATGAAAGGACAAGCTTTCAGAGCCTGTCTGTAACTGGTGATAATATAGTAATAGCTAAATAATAGTAAATAATTAGTAATGGTAATAGCAAATAATTAGGAAATTATTTTCGGTCATTTAACAAGTGGAGTAGATATTGAGTTACAGCTACTGCAATAAGGCCCTCAGTCTAGAATCTGGTATGGTAAATCTTGTTTGATAAAACATGAAAGATATTCAACTTTATTTTTCATTTGCCGACTAGCTAGCTAAAGGGGGCATTTGCACCAAATTGTCAACAACAAAAAAAACTGAAGCTAAAATCGATAGCAAGCTGCCATATTTAGTAAGCTAGTTCCCAGGTCATTGCCTAAATTGTGTTATGTTTCACCATCTTCAAGCCCAGGTGAGCTGTTGGGTCTCCGTAGTTAATGCATCTTGCAAACATGGCAGTTTACTTACTTTACTGGATAAGTGAAAAAAAAGACATTTTAGTGCTACTTTAGGTGTTGCAACTTGCAATGATATTGAAATATAATTGATATTAAGGAAAGTGGAAGAGTTTTTAATGTTCACATCTGCCTTTTCCTTTAAATAATCTATGATCCAAGATCATCCAACAGTATATTCATTCTGAATTGAACAACAAAGAAGTACAGTACTACAAATGAGACCTATTGTTTGTGGTAACAGATGACAGAAGTATGCGGTGGAAAGGACAGTTTGTCTCCCTTATTATGAATAACTCAGAGGGGATGTCATGCCATGAAAATCTTAGCTGTCTGTCAGCTGAGTGTAATTAAAGAGATTGATCTTTCTTCTTCCCGCTACCAATACTACATGTCTCTCTGGTCTGGGGCCGACATGTCTCTCTGGTCTGGGGCCGACATTTCTCTCTGGTCTGGGGCCGACATGTCTCTCTGGTCTGGGGCCGACATGTCTCTCTGGTCTGGGGCTGACATGTCTCTCTGGTCTGGGGCTGACATGTCTCTCTGGTCTGGGGCTGACATGTCTCTCTGGTCTGGGGCTGACATGTCTCTCTGGTCTGGGGCTGACATGTCTCTCTGGTCTGGGGCTGACATGTCTTTCTGGTCTGAGGCTGACATGTCTCTCTGGTCTGGGGCTGACTTCTCAATAATTGGTGGGTGAACAACTACAAGACTTCTTGAGGAAATAGATGGAATTAATTTGACATTTTACAATGACCTTTGACATCCTGCAATCAAATTATTACCTTTACTAAACAACAGTGGATATCAATACATTCATCAAACCTTTATGATCCTGTAAACAACATCCCCCCCCCCCCCCCCCCCCACCTCCTAATGTGAAGTAATGCCCTTTGAGGAGGCTGTTTTCACAGGGATACAAATGTTTACTCAAAACTGAAATTATCATGTTTTGTCAAGCCCGAATTCAATTATAATTACGGTTACATTACATTACATTACAATCATTTGGCAGACGCTTTTATCCAAAGCGACGTACAATAAGTGCATATTAAAAACAACTAAGCACAGTAGATATGTTACTGCTACATATCTACTGTGTCTTTACAAGGGAGGGGTTAAGATTGTTGAAATGTCAGAGCTGAGGGACAACGCGAGTCTCTCATCTGTGACAGTACACGTTAATTATTTGTTGCTGTAATGTAGTTAAAATGTAATTACAACTGAGTACTGCGTAGCACTCTGGGATCGAAATAGAGGCGTAAATCTAACCTAACTTAACTGGGGCAGGCAGTGTAGTTTAATGGCTAAGGAACTGGCCTTGTAACCCAAAGGTTGCGGGTTCAATTCCCAGGTAGGACACTGCTGTTGTACTCTTGAGCAAGGTACTTAACCTGCATTGCTTCAGTATATATCCAGCTGTATAAGATGGATACTGTGTAAAAATACTGAAAGTTGTGTAAGTAGCTCTGTCTGCTAAATGCCTGTAATGTAATGCAATGAAAGCTGATTTGTAGCCTACGTAGCTTTCGCCTCGATTTCATTTCTTGTCCTTAACAACCCTGCCAATTATTTGAATAATGTGCATCCACTGTCAGGTAATGTCCTTGTATCTAGAAGCACTGCATGCCACATTAAACAACTGAAATATGACAGTAAGGCCTCACTGTTGAGGAGAAGATTTGGCAGCACTTTAAAAATGGGAAAATCTCCCCATTTATAGCATATTATCGATGTGCATATTAACAGAGAGTAGTGTACAAAACTCCATGAGAAAAAGTCAGATTTTTTCAGTTGTACATGGGAAAATGAACAGAAAGCCCATACACATGGAACAAATTATTTGTGAGATGGACATTGCACAATCACAGATGCATTACCACAGAATAACAAGTAATGTGCAATCGAGGGTTACATATTATAAGTTGAATCATTTGTTGCTAATCAAGCAAAATAATTTAGAACAGAGTTTAGGCAAAAAGAACAATGAGGAGCAAAGAGAAAATGCAACAGCTAATCAAATGGTCCTTTGGGTGGTTATGGGTAAGTTCTCTCAAAACTTTTATTTAACTGACTGTAGCTTGTCTGCTTATCAATAAATTGCACCGTAGTACCCCTAAACATAACATAGAGTCACTAATGCCTGGTATTCGACTAAAAAAATGTACCAAATGTAGCATATAACTACTTAGCCCTTCAAGCAGTAACATGAATTATACTATTGCACACTTTGAAGCTGTTAAACAGATGCACAATGAAGGCGTCATACTGTTCATACTGTATATACAAGGGCACATTTGAAGAATACGTCTGTGTTGTTCACAAATCAGTCCAGCTCATAACCACAGGGTGGCAGCATATCTCTGTTCTATAATTATTCCACATGCGTAGTCGTGCAGAAATAATGCTTAAAAGGAAAGGTTCAATGGCCATTATAAAAAAAAAAGGAAGCGGATGATTTGGCCACAGAGCTACTTCCCAGAATTCACTCTGAAATGTGCATGCTGTAGGCCTGAAAATATGCTGCATTGTCGAGTTGAGGAATTAAAAAGCAGAATTCTTTCACGTTCGGGCGAAAACGCTGGACATCTGGTGTGGTAGCAGCCCAAATCCTGTGCGGACCGCTGAGGTACATATTGCCTTCCTCAAGGAAATTGAGAATATTTCAGAGACTCGTATCTCTCGCCGTGGGCTAGGCTAGGAGAAACGGCTCCATTAGTGTTTGTATGAGGCACCAGAGTGCAGAGTCTTATTCATCGGATTACCCTGCTATTGAGCAATGGATCAGGTTTCTATTGATCTGGATAGGAAAGGGCAGGGCAGGAAGTTTATCAAAGTGAAATTTAAACCCTGCTTATATGGAAAGGATCTTTGAAGGGCACTTGGAATAGGAGAGGGGGAAGGGGAGGGGGGACACAGATCAAGAGAAACAGATTGTTGTTTAATGTGGAAAACAAAAACTAAGACAGACAGTTTTTTTAACTAATTTTCCCTAATAATCCTAAAGATTGCAATGGCAAGAATTACAATTATACTACAGATTTCTCAGAGGTAAGTATTTTAAGTGGACAAATTTTGAGGAAGGTCTTATCGTTTACCCTAGCTTGTCTCATGACTTTGAACTGAAATAATAATTTTTTAGAATCTAAAGAGTAGAAATGGTGTAGGTTACAGCAGAGTACGGTTGAGAACTAGATAAAGACTTCTGGGGATGTTCATACAAACGAATTGCCTTCAAAATAAGGTTTAGTATGGTAGTAGACATTTGAATGCTTTCTTCTCGACCATATGCTAATAGGCCAACATTCATTTTGTTAAATGCCCAGGCAAAGAGCTCTGTAGGACGATTATATGGTCAAACAAAACTGGTGTCCTCTAGTGTCATCTTTAAGATACATTTAAGATGGCATAGTTTCCCATCACATTACAAACTGGCTGCTCTGGTTTCAGACACATATAAAATAATACCAGAATAGCATATGCCAGTTGTGGACCAGCTATTACATACTGTCACGACCCCAAACGCCCCTTTGTCACAGGGAACCAAATCAATTGTACCTCCTGTGGTACGATTCTGATTCAGATCAGATTCAGCTTTTTGTTATCCTCTCGGGGAAATTCTTGTAACATCCCGAAACACCACAGAATCGAAAATAAACGGTCACCGAGTAATTTCAGGATCTAACCTAACCAATTACCGGGGAGAAAAGGGCCAAGACGGTAATTCAGTCTTCTGCGTCCTGTTTAACCTACACTTGCACTTGTCACTAGCAAAACAAAAATAGATCCCAGACAGCCTCAATAATTGGGCTAAACTCCTGCCGCGTCTGGTTGATTGTTGCCGCTCGCACTAGTGCGCTGCTCAAAAGACACCTCCTGGAAGCAAGGCGCGCTTATTTATTGTACGTCGCAGGTGTCATTCATCCGCGATTAGTCCCGTAGGTAGTCTCTGCGACGAAAGCAAACAAGAAGGCCTGGGAACACAAATTCATTTCAAAAGAACGTAACACATTTCAAAAGGTCACTCAAAGAAAAAAAAATAAAATAAATAAAAAGTTAGGAAGTCTCCCCATCTTTCTCCCAGATTCCCTTTTCGATCCCATTGCTACAGTGCCCTCTGTTAAGATGCCATGTAGGGTACACACTATAGGGGCAGGCAACCCTGGTCCTGGAGTGCCGGTGACGTTTCTGGTTTATGTTCCATCTGAGCTTCATCACAAGAGTTTGATGGATGATTAAGAGTCTGAGCCTGAATATTCTGAATGGTGAAATGCTGAATGCCTCCAGCACATGGTCACCTGCATTCATTAAACCCGATTAATTAAAATGAATCCAGTTATGTAGATAAAGGTTTTGGATGGAGCAAAAACCAGAACCATCTCTGGCACTCCAGGACCAGGGTTGCCTGCCCCTGCACTATCGAATGGGTCCTCAGAAATGCATTCAATCACTCTACAAATCCAACAGCTGATCTCCCGCAGTTATTGCGGAGGACACAGCTCATACACGGAGATTACATGAGCTAATTTTACCACACGAGGGCGCTATTGAGCAGTTGGGGGAGGACAGTATACCAAAGTAACATTTTATCATTAACATAAATAACTTGATATGTCAAGGACAAAAAGATAATAATATGCATCAGAATAATTTATCTGTTGTTTTTCCTCATATGGCATGCTATTTACAGAACCCATTTGTAATTTCAGTATAGTGACTGCACTGTACTGCTGTTTTATAGAGCAGGTCGATAAAGAATTGTAGTGGAATATTATTCTGGGTGTCCAGAAAACACTGTGAGTTCGATTAAAACATGTATTAATGTATTGTCTATTATTCCATCTTTCTGCATATATAGGCTAGCCTCTCTTCTCTGGCTTACCGAATCATAAGGTTCTACATAGCCAATTCAAGCCAACTCAACCATTGAACTCTAACATAACAATTGAAGCTTATTGGAACTAATATTGAAAAAAGAAAGAAAAAAAATAATAATTTCACACTTTCCTGTACAAACAATGGGGATGCTTCCAGACTGCCGTTGTCCCAAAAAAATAAACACATTTTGCTACCTGCAGTTTTTGCTACCTTTTTCTTCTGTGGATTAATTCAGATTTTCAGCACTGTGGAAGTTAAATGTTTATGTTTATATTTATTTTTTTACTAGTTTGGAAGAAATCCAACTAATGATACAGAGACAGAATCTTCAGGTTTGTAATCATGTGCAGAACACATAGCAAAAATTGTCAGCGTAAAATCAACTCTGATGTAGTATTTTTAGCTCGAAGAGAGTAGCCTACATTTTCTCCCGGTTACGCTCATAAAACTGTCAGTTAATGAATCACGGAGAAATTTGCCATTCAGAGTAGCACGTATTCTCTGACACCATTTCCACAAGACTCTCAGGGTCGGCGTCCATCCCCTTCAGATGCACTTCAGAACCGAGGGTGCGAGATCCCGATCGGACGGACACGCACAAGGAGCTCGTGTTGGCAACCTCGCTTCTTGTTTTACCGTTAGAAACGGGCACAACGCAGGCATTACTGTGCCTCTTTAAGCAGCCACTCTTTTGGTGGCTTTGATCTAGTGTCAGCTAGAACTGATTATAGGGCTAAATTAGCACAATCGCTGCGGTGCTTAAAATAAAAAAACGGATCTCAGAGTACTTCTTAAGTGGAATATTAATCAATACGTAGTTTATTAAAATAATCTTGTGCTTTAAATTATAATATTGCTGGAAATTGTATGACCCAATTAGCATTTTCTTCTGAATTAACTTTTTTTTGAAAGATTGGAGTCGGCTATTGTTTCCTTCTGTGAAGATCTGTTTGATTTATTAGACGGGTTAGTGGGGATAAAATTAGATTCTGGTCGTTCAACCGCCACACAGAGTGTTGGGTTATTAAGGAATCACTTTAAATGAAAGCACATGTTGGGTGTGTCCCAATAGTCGAAAAATGCACCCTCCTTTCTCCCACTACCATCTCCTCTCCACCATGTCCCGGAATCGGATATTTGTGTTTTAATCTAATGTTGCTGATTACATATTAATTAATGTCTCTGCGCAAACCGCAATGTCAGGTACATTATATACTGTGTATGCAAATACTTGGAAGTTTTGCATACTTCCGGGTAGGAGAGGAGTAGTAGTGGGGGAGTGGAGGAAAGGAGGTGGGGAGCGAAGAATATTGGAATGTTGGCCTACTATAAAATCTCTGCTATAAATGCAACCACAAGGGGGCGCCTGTGACCCTTTTTAGATCACTGAACTATCTACTTGGGAATGTATGCACTCGTTCTCACCTGTTCTTGTGACAGTCGGGGCCTGTTCAAAATGGTACATGGAGTACATTTTATTTGATCCCTAAGTGTGCTCTTACAGATACAAAATGGAAATGCATTGGAAAATGCCAAGTCACGAATATTAGTCAATAATAAAGAAGTCTGTCAGTGAGTGTGTGGACCTTTGTGAGTTTACCCATAAATTATACAAGTTTCACAGATGTGGAAAGCAGGTGACTACCATCTTAAATTCCACTATCTCTCACATTTTATTGGGGCAGATCGCTAAACTTAAATCCCGTACACCGACACTAACAATGAACACATTATTGTCCAGTATTTGATTATCAACAGATACCCTTATCAAGTATTTTTTTCTGTATATCCAGCTGTATTACAACAGCTATAGCTACCCAATCCAATGAATCCAACCAGAAACCTCTGGATTGCCCAGTTTCTTAACTTCCACAACACGCCAAGTCCTGCTGACATTAAACAGTAGAAAATGGAGAAGCGTAGAGCAGGAGTCACATTTTCCACCCTACGGTGGTAGGATTTCTGAAATATAATGCTAGTCTTGAGTTCTCTCATTCTGAAGGCTTTCTTTGATTTGACTATCAGGGTAAAAACTGTGTGGGATTATTAAACATGGTGTAAAGCAGTTTAACTGCAGTTTCTGAGCCTGCATAGATCAAGGAAAATGTAGAAAGTTCACATCAAGATGAACTTTAAGCGCAAACAATAAAGGTGAATATCGGTGTATTAATAAAATCTAATGAAATCTGATAAGTAGAACTATTCAAATCTTATACATGTATCAAATATGCATTTCATGAATATTTAATGAAACCTCACAAATGACGTCCCTATATTTGTCAAGGTAAGAAATAAACCTCTCCTATATCAAAGCAAGCGCTCCAGTCTATGGTCTACTCCAGACAAAAATAATTTATTTATGCATTTATTTATTTATTTAGACTTAGCGAGTCACTGTGATAGCGCTACATGCCGAACTGTTGCAACTACTTTTTTTGGGAAGCAGTAGCACAACAGCATAGCCTACGGTATCACTGCAATTTCAGCAACCTCATTATGCTCTAAGAAACATTGTTTTAAGAGTAACAGGGGGAAGTAAGATGAAAAGGGGGAAAGGCTATAAATTAAGACAACCTGAAAGTAGCTAGAGCGCGACGTATGGGATAGCATCAGGGGACGCTGGCATTCCGTGACATTTTCACTACGATGCTGAGTTCACTGAGGTCACCAGTATGCTCGTTTAAAGAATGCTAATGTAAAAAGCAATGCTGGCGATTGGAGACATCAGAGTTGACAGACCGTGTAGGCCTACTTGGGTTCTCTAAAACACCCGAATATACAGATATTTTTCATCCTGTAGCCTAATATTGTAGCTATTGTAGAAAATACTTTACAATAAAACAGAACTGTCATTTTACTCACCGCTCACCACTCTACAGTATCAGCTGGCTGACAAGTAAGGTTACTACGCATGCAGGTGCCATTATACTGACTCGCGTCAGGCACAGAACCCATGCATCGTTTAGTCGCAGCGTCGAGGACGAGGAGGTCCTCATACTTACAGCCAAACCATTGTGTTTCGGCATGCTCCCAGGACTGGAGCCGCTGACGTTTTCGAGGAAGATTAATATTGGTGAGCTTGACATGTTCGCGCGTCAGTGCTGGAAGCGTTCATATTTATTCTTTGCTAATTTTTTAACCGGCGTTATACCTGCCGCCAGGCAGCCATAGAATATTTTAGCGAATAAACAGTATCAGAGAAGGCTCATTTCAAGAGCAACTGTTCTGACGGTTTTTTTGGGAGACGGAATCGACTACCAGGATAAGTTTTGTGAAGTTTCCAGCCGTTTTTCGAAGCCTTAGTTTTCTACAACTATGGGCACATTGCGCGATCTTCAATACGCGCTACAAGAGAAGATTGAGGAATTGAGACAGCGAGACGCACTTATTGATGAGCTCGAGCTGGAACTCGATCAGAAGGATGAACTGATCCAGAAACTGCAGAACGAATTGGATAAATACCGCTCTGTCATCAAACCGGCGACCCAACAGGTCCACAAGCGGGGCGCCTTGCAGGAACAGCAAAGGACCAAAAGACAGGCTATTTCAGCCGAGCCCACTGCTTTTGACATCCAGGAGCTCAGCCACGTTACCTTGCCTTTCTATTCCAAGAGCGCACAGTAGGTCTACATGTTTCGAAACATTTTCGAAGTATGATTTATAAGTGATGTTTGATTTGCTTGGGTGGTCCGTTTAATCCATCCTCGTGCACGCTGAATCCCATTGAGGGAACTTAAGATATTAAAATTCTACACAATATTCGTGTTACAGTTTGTAACAGACTACCTGTGGAGTTCTCGAGTAGCCCATCGTATTCTGGGATTATAGGTTCTCGTTAAAACATTAGTAGGCTACTCCTCCTCGTCTTGTTGCTGCTGAAAACAGCATGGCCTATATGCTATTGTTGACAAAGTGTCATGGTAACATTGTGTGAAACGGTTCAGACTAAGGCGCTATATACCGCCAGGTCTTCGAGGGAACTAAACTGACGTACGGATGGAAATATTTGTTTAGTAAAACTATCTGATAAGACGTGGTGGTGAAATATGCTAGCCACGGGGGTAAATTTGTATTTACAGTCAGATGTGCTTCATATTATTTTATAGTTTCAGTTCTGTGAAGTACACTGAAATACCATTATTATTATTATTATTCTAACAAATTGTTGGCCAGCGGTATGTGTGTTGGCAGAGATGGTGATGTTTCGTTGTGCTCTTCGGCTGGTCACGTTGAAAAATTGATTCATCACTACTTGTATTATCTTTGCTGTCATGTTGCAGTCTGTAGCCTACAGTAAATCCATCCGAGGTTAAATCAGTCTGTCGACTTTCTGAGCTCAGCTTTTTGTTTTAGTCATAGATTGAATACCTTCTCATTGGCCGAGAAATGTATATAAACCAGGGGAGACAATACTAGGGCTGGCCACTCTGCACTATATAGTCAGGGTTGTGTCTCACATTTCACGCCTTACAGAGTATAGTTTAATCAGATCAAAAACGTCTACGACGTAAAAAAAAAAATGGTTAAGCGAATGTCTGCATACATTTCTTTGGAATGCATGTCTCTCTCCGTGTTTATCTTCATGCGTTATTCATCATTAGTTAGCTATAAAAAATAAGTGATATCAGATCAAAAACGTCTACGACGTAAAAAAAGCCAAGTTACTCACGCATAGCCTACATAGCGCTGTCCATAAGTTCTTAATTCCAACTTGCAAAAACTAGGCCTGCCTTTAAAAGTCTTGATATCAAAATGTGGCCAAGTTACAACTACCAATATTGCCTATCGTAGCTCACACTAAATAAACTAGCTCTATTCCAAAGCAATGCTATCCAAACTTTCCTAAATTATTTAATGCTTGGCCCTGTGTTTCTTCATCTTTGCATGTGAAGAGATTGTGCCTCATGGAACAACATATGATTTCAATGAATGTTTTTAACAGTTGATGAATAATTACACTCCAGAAAGGATATGGTTGTACTTTGTTGGCAAGTTTACTTTAGAAAATGTACAGGTTTTAAAATGTTAACTACTGGTACAGCATTCTTTAAAATTCACAAACAGACATTTATATGAAGAAAAATCATGTACAATAGAGAAAGGGGTGATGAATAAATAAATGCAGATAAAAATGATGATGATATTTGCAAACATAATTTTTTGAACACAAGGATATCTATGCTCTGTAGGACCACACAGGTTTTGATAGAAATCCAAATAAAGAAATCAATAAATACATAATAATAATACATTTCATTCATTCTGTGCTTTTCATAGACCCAAAGCAGTGGATGCAGACAATTGTTCAAACATGCCCTATAGTGTAGTAATTTTTCTGTTTAATTTCTAAGTGTAACACATCTGAATCAGAGTATTTCCACTATAAATTATTTTCATTTTGCAGTTTGATGTGGCGCATACAGTTTCATTGACCACATTCTCTTGAGATGGTAAGATGAAGAAACACAGGGCCAAGTTGCATTAAATAATTTAGGAAAGTTTGGATAGCATTGCTTTGGAATAGAGCTAGTTTATTTAGTGTGAGCTACGATAGGCAATATTGGTAGTTGTAACTTGGCCACATTTTGATATCAAGACCTTTAAAGGCAGGCCTAGTTTTTGCAAGTTGGAATTAAGAACTTATGGACAGCGCTATGTAGGCTATGCGTGAGTAACTTGGCTTTTTTTACGTCGTAGACTTTTTTGATCTGATATCACTTATTTTTTATAGCTAACTAATGATGAATAACGCATGAAGATAAACACGGAGAGAGACATGCATTCCAAAGAAATGTTTGCAGACATTCGCTTAACCATAACGCCCTCTATTGACAAGAATGAGAACAGTTATCCTATTACAGACAGCACACAATTACATTAAAAGAGTTTGTAGATGAGCAGTATTTAATGTGCAATGAAATACAATGAACAGCACCACCTGAGCTATGGATCATGAAGAAGCATGTAAATTAATGAACCAAGTCTACATGGAGACATACATGCACAATGGGCTACGCAAACACATTCTAGATGAAAGACATACAGCCTAAATAGCTAGTACAGCATCAGTAAAATATGGAAATATAGTTTTAAAATAGGGCTATTAGTATTCTATAGAAAATTAAATACATTTAACGTTTGGCTATTCAACACTGGATTGCCGGATGCGTAACTCCAACCTTCCATGTGTGGGCTACGAGCTAGCGAGCAAGCTAGTGAGTTTCTGCACAGCAGAGTTTTTTTCCGGTAGTTTAGAACGTTACCTGCGGGAAATGTTTTGGTACCGGACAGCTAGGTTTAGTTTTGTTTTCTGTAGTGCAATGAATGTAGGCTATAATGCATGTTGATTCGCTTCGTAGTAGCCTAGCTTGTTTCTGCTTCCTGACGAGAAGCAGGAAGTAACGTTGGCGAACAAGCTTAATTGGACAACGCATATTTCCCAGGAATCTTAGCCAGAAAGAAAACAGTAGATACTACTAAGAAAGTACATACCAGAGATTCTTCTTCTTCTTATTATTATTATAATAATAATTAAAACTGTTTGCAGTAAGCTACATTATCAGCAGAGTAGCGTAGACTAGAGCCACATTCGGAGGCTATCTATTTATTTATAAGTGACTAACCATGAATCAGATATGTTTGGGGGAATTGGCGGTTTATAAATCCGATCGCTTAAAGGCTTGCAACTTAAGAGGCTATCCTCAATTCTTAATGTAGGCTATTGTCGTAAATTTTTAATTTTCCTAGTAGTTAATTTTATGGTGACCTTGTGTTATGTGTGAAAAGGATAAAGTGAACAGAGCTGAAGTGAAGAAATTAATGAATAAAGAAATGTTGGCCGAGGCAAGGGGTTTCCACAGTCAGTCAGTCATGACCGCAAGAGCAGAGCGTAACACCCTCCCCAAACCAGACAAAAGTGTGCGTCTGGTTTGGGGAGGGTGTGATATAATACAAGTGAAACATTGAACAGTTAATTTTGTAAACCTGTTTTGCCTTTGCAATAAAAATACGTTAATGTGTCAATGTGAAAATAATAACAGTCTAAGAAATGAAAAGAACTTAATAGTTGCACATTGTTTTTGTGGAAAATACACATGTGCCCTGCTGGGCTCAAACCCACTATCCACTGTGTGACAGACTGCAGTTTTAACCACTAAGCTACAATAGCTTCTTGGAAAGCATGAAGCCATTAGCTATATTAACATTAAAAAACATTAGTATGAAGCGTTTTTATTGGACGATAAGTTCGATGAGCAGGTATACGGACCATACCCTCAAATAATAATTCTCCCCATTGGATAACATCGCGACAGAGGCAGGAAGTTTGGCAGGAAAATGGGAAGAAGAAGAAGAAGAATAAGAATAAGAAGCGGAAGAGGAAGGAGAAAAACGGCAAAATAACCCAAGTTTGGGGCTTTATTGTGTGGATATGTGAAGTTCTATCTGAATGCTGTGTGGTTACATGAGGTCAGAACATACAGAAGTTAATGTTTTTAAGGGCTGAGAATCTATAGTCATTGTGGTTACTTCTGTAGGAAACCCTGAAAAGTGCCAAACTCTCGGTGCTGTATAGGTATGGGGCATGCCCCGCCAAGCCGTAACTTGGCAGATGGCATACCTGCCATCCCAATTTCAGGGACTCTTTCAAAACTTTTTCAGCAAAAAGAAGAGTTGAGCTACCACATCTGTGCATTCAGATGTGACTTATCAGGCATTTCAGCTGTGCCAAAAGCTCCGATGGTTTTATGAAAGTCAACACGTGTGGTGTGCTGACCGAAAGACGAAAGCTGGTCATCACTGCTCTACCTGCCAGGCAGCGCGCTTTGGCCATGCCGCAGAAAGCTGGTCATCACTGCCCTACCTGCCAGGCAGAGCGCTTTGGCCATGCCGCAGAACGCTCTTCTAATCCAGTTGGTTGGCTTCCTCTTGTCTGCTTGTACAAAGCGGAAAGGCCCTATGAAAGGCCCTATGTCTGAGCCTGTGTGTGTTTTAAACCATGGATCCAGACTCTGTGGTTTCTCTGCCAAGCCTGCACTCTTCCACATTCGAAGACACACAGAACTGTGAGCTGTTGGCTGAAAAGGATTTTTGAAAATGACTGTTGTACTGCTGCAAGAGAACGAATCAATCTAATAACATTTGATAGGTTTTATGTTGTCCTGTAATGGTTTTGTGCATGAATTGATCACAAGGACTAATGCAAAGTTCAAATTAACTCATCTAAAAACTTAGGAAAAACATGAAGCATTTGATTTTGTGTTATCAATTCTAAAGATGTGTGAATTCAGTTTTATTGTGTCACAATGTCTACAGTTTGACCCATTAACAATACAAACATTTCTTACCTTAATTGTATTCTATTCCAGCAAAAAAAAAAAAAAAGACGTAAAATGTTTTATTTTGATTAAGAATGATAATACATATCAAGTGGACTGGAGTCACTTTTATCAGTCAGTTCAATACGGTTTGGGTTCAAAACTCAAATTCAGGTGGAAAGTGTCAACAAAATGTGGTGTTGGTTGCTTCTTCCTTTTTCCCCCCTGAGATAATGTAGATTCAGCAAATTATGGCACTATTCGCTTGCTCAGGAAAGGGAATTCTAGCCAAATATCATAATATGTTGGTCCTCCCCATAACATTTATCTCATTGTTAATGGTCATGTGTCACATATAACATTTAGCTCACAAGAAAAAAAATAAAAATAAATGAGCCACACCCCAAAACAATTGAAACCCTCATTTATGGGAGGCTGCAGATCAAATGAAAGTGAAACAAGACTTAAAAACTTAACTTGTGTCTTAAATATTGTGATTATTACTTCAGTAATATAGTAAAATGGGGAACAGTACGAGAAGAGATTTTTGCAGTTACACATTCAAATTCAAATGACCCATTCATTTTGGAAAAGTGAAAATTGGAACCAACCATCCCAACAACAGTCTCTGCTGCAATTTCCTCATTCAAATAGCTAGCCATTATGCTAACCACAACAGCTCAACTAAAGACAATGGCTGTGTTCGGAATCGCTCCCTATACACTATATAGTGCACTATTTAGGGCATCGGCCATTTTGTAGGGTGTCCAAAATTCCAAATGTCAAATTTGACACCCTAAATAGTTCACTCAATATCCCCACAATGCACCACAAGATGTAGGGTAAACGATGTACACTACATCACCAGAGACATTTTTTTTGTCAAGATGGCGACGGCTGAGCCTGCGCTGGTCTACAAATGTAAATATAAATGCAAGTTTCATCTTGTAGCCTATATTAAATCAGTTTAATCGGCTTTATAATGGAAATATAAATTAACGTGGTAGATTAAATATATTACAAAGTGTTAACTATTTTTTTAAATTTAACAATTATTACTGTTTAATGGAAAATGCAACTTAATAGGCTAGCTAGCTACCTAGTTACCTAACTTACCTATCTACCTACAACGAGACAACAAAACCCTTGTTCAAAATAAAAAAAGAGCACTTTTTTACCATTTCTTGCATGCTTTCTCATCAAGCCGGTGACCGCTGATTGCGTGCTGCTAAGTAACCTGCTCAGAAATGGTCCGAAATCGTCTCCTCCTTTCACCAGTGAATCCCTATCTAGTGCTCTATGTAGATTCCCTAAGTAGTGTATAGGGAGGGAGTGAATGAGTGAGCCATTCCGAACACAGCCAATGTGACTTTAAAAACACACACACACACACACACACACACACACACACACACACACACACACACACACACACACACACACACACACACACACACACACACACACACACACACACACACACACACACACACACACACACACACACACACACCTCACTGACCTGCTTAGTGGTGTGAGCATTTTGTCTAAGACGAAGCCGCATACGATAGGCTATAGTAGCCTACCGTTTAAAAAAAAAAAGAGTGCGGGTTGGAAAACACTGTCATAACAGGCCAAGTAATAGTGCCCTGCTGCTCTAACATGAACCTCCCTATGGCTTTAAGTAAACACTTACAATGGCTTAAAACATAGCTTTTTGTCTGGAAGATAATATCACGTAGGGAAGCTTTTTGCACATCTTCCAGTAAGAAAGTGGTCTGGTGGAGTAGTTTGTACTGAGGAAGCTGACGTCCTAGTGTCTCCCTTACCTTTCATTAAATTCATTAAACGTCTGAGGTCATGTTTCCATTTCATGTTGTGATTTTTCCCCCTCGACCCTCGGGCAGCACGAGGTACGACGCGTGTGGGTCGTGCGTCTGGTTAAAAGCTAAAATATTAGATAAGAGTAGGGAAAATAACGGCATCCATTTTAACAGTTTATTACGCCGCAGGCTCGAATAGCCTATATCTTTGCGTCTTGTTGACGTCGTGCTTCGGTGGCGGCATACTCGAGTCGCTCGTCGTCGCGGCGACTACGGCGTGTTCTTTCCCTCTTCACGCGAGGGTTTGGTAAAGTCCCGCGGAATGTGTCCATTACGGTCGCTCCTAAAGGAGCATATTTTCTCCTTTTATGGGAAAACGGTGTGGGTTCAGCGCCCTGGCCTGTACAGCGGCACTGAAATGCCCTCGAGGAGGGGAAACAAGGCAACGTCATTGGTCGAGGAGGGGAAACAAGGCAACGTCATTGGTCGAGGAGGGGAAACAAGGCAACGTCATTGGTCGAGGAGGGGAAACAAGGCAACGTCATTGGTCGAGGAGGGGGACACAAGGCAACGTCATTGGTCGAGGCCAGTATTCACAAAGCATCCAAATCCTACTAATGAGGAGCACTGACCCAGGATCAGTTTAGCATTTTTAGCTCACAATGGATAATGATAGGATATAGACAGGAGAATCATGACCCTGGATCAGTACTTATTCACGTGACAATGACATGATTTATGAATACAGGCCCTCATGTAGACTAATGAACAATAAACAAAGCCACTTGTCCCTGTGCTGCTGTAAAACCTAAAAACACTCACTGCATCTATTTTTAACCAATTATGCAGCTGACAAATATAATATTTGGGCTTAGTGACAAAGGTTTCAGGGTAAAATCCCAAGCAGCAACAAGTCACACGGTAACGCAGTTGTGCCATTGAGTAAAGTGCTTAATTTAAATCGCTTTAGCCCATATCCAGCTGCAGGAATTCATAATACTTAAAATATACATGCTGTGAAAATGACTGTGGATAAGGCTGTCACCTAACCAAATAAATTAGGCTGTGCTCTTTTTTTTGTGAACTCTTGCCATGGATCAGGGATCCTTGGGGACCTTGAGGGTTGCCAGGTCTGCTGGTTTTTGTTTCAAACCTTAAAGTCAGCGGCTAATTTACACCCAGGGAAGCAGTTGAGGCAAGTTAGCCATGTAATCGGCTGCTTTAATTGAAAATTTATGTGTGACAAAGACAACCGGCACACCTTGCAGCCCTCCGGGACCAGGGTGGAGGGTCTCTGCCACAGAGGAAGAGAGAATTGAGGATGAGGAGCAACGAAGGAGAGTACTCCTCTGTGAATCTCCAGAACGCAGGAAATGGCCACTGTTAAATCAACTAGCGCATTTTACCGCAAGACTGCTTTACTAAGTGTTGTTTCTCGCAAAAACCTAGCCACTAGCTTGACTCTAAATACAACTTATTGAGTAAAAACACTGAACATTTTACTATGTGTTCGTTATAGTCTGCAGCAGACCCGTAATGTTGATATTCCATCACCCTAATGGGATTCCAACAGTGGGAGGTTTTAGCTGTGAATTATAGCACATTCTGCCACAAAACACGTTTTTTTTATTACTTTCTGTATCAGAAAGAAGGACAGGAGCTTTATTTTAAAAACACATTGATATTGGATTGACCTTTTGGTATTTTCTTCCAAAGGAATGAGTTGTTCAAGCTGTTTGGTTGTTACTTAAAGTGCATTTTCCTGCTTTAGATCACAAACCCCTGAATGCCCTATAAGCCTACCTGCTATTGTAAAGCCTGCAAGGCAACAGAAACCTCTGTAAATATTTAAAATATCTTTCATTACACACAAAACTGTCTGGGCCAAACATACACTACAACTGAAATACAAAAAAAAAAAAGCAGAAAGTGAAGTATCTTTTACAATTCTCACAGAAATCATTTTAAATTGAGTTTGGATATTGTGGTATAAGGAAGAGCTTTTTAACAGGGTAATATGGCAGTTTCCTTATGTGGTTGCAAATTATGCATGTAATTCATGTCGAAGCCAGCAACATTTGCAGTTACCTTAATACTGAAGAAGTTCACCTTTGCACGGTGTGTGAACATGACTTTCAAAATAGATGTAAATTAAATGCAAAACAGAGAAATATAATGGTCAGTTTGCATCCAGTCAAATATGAGAAATTTAAATGCTTGACCAGCAAGCACACTTTAGTTCTTCACTGCAGGTATAAACATATGATGTGGTTCTCCACGTATGGACAGAAATGATGAGGAAGTTCCGACTTAAAGGTGGCAAGGATTCTTGTTTTTAAATTGCTTTCAGTTGGCAAAAGTGTCAGTTGGTTTTCAGTTTTAATTTTGATTGACATTTGTGTTATTCATATTCGGGGGGAAAAATCTCAATACAGCATCCATTGTTTTGATAGTAATGATTTGTATAGAATGATGTATGTGTTCAAAGTGATGCAGTCTGGGCATTTAGCCAGTGGATAAAATCAGCAGTTAGTTTTAGGGGGGGGGGGGGGGGGGGGGGCTGGGTTTGTCATGGATCTCACAGGTTGTCACTTTTTTTTGTCAGTTGTTTTCCTCGACAGCTCCTTGATCGAATATCTGCAGAGTCATCACTCTCATTATAGTAGAATGGGTAAAAATAGGGTCAGGCTGTGAAGGACTGGAATAATACTGCTGGTGATTTTTCCACTGAACAAAAGAAAGAGACACACGCCGATAAAATGAATGAGACAGGCTCATCTGGGTTAGTGTAATGATGAATGCCGTTTTATATAGGCCGTAACGTTGAGAGCGGCGCGGTCATTTAAAATGGGTTTTCTATTAGAACAGGGGAAGTGATCATCATTAGGATGTACGGGTTTGTTTCGGACAGTTGCTTTCATTACTCCCCAAGAGCGGCAGTGCTCGTTAAAAGCAGACGTGCACTGGTTAAAGCACACCTGGCTGTCACATGACCCGATGGCCTTTAATGCTCGTGGTTCACACACTTTACTCGTCGGTGATGTGTGCTCTCAAAACTATTTTGCGACTGTCAAGCTAATTTATCATTCAAATGAAATACTTGATACAAATGAATATACTCCTCAATGTTCCCTCAAAATGCATGATGAACAATTACCCAAATAGAAATGTATTCAGCCATGCGTTTGGCATATTTTTCCAAAAACAGATGTCCCTTCCTTGTTTCTATTAATAGAACACTAACATGCATTCATACCGAAGTGTTGCTGGGAGAGTGAAGCTTTTGTAATTGCGGAGCCATTATAATAATGTTTGAATGACATAAGTGCTGTTCTGCATCACAATTGCTGTACAATATACAAAAAATAATCACCGAAATGAGCTCGGAAGACTTCAGGGGCCGGATAGAATACTTCTCTGCAGTTTATTTTATGAAGAGACGTCTCAGACTTTGGTTAGAAAATGGCCGCCTTCACTCCAGAGAATACTGACCTAGAGATAATGAAGATGAACCGTTTGGGTTGTTTTGGCACAGTGGGTTTTGGGCGCTCATTAGATTAGATTGCATTGTGTTTGTTTAATGGATGCTCTTATCCTGGCAACCTACAAAGCAGAAGCGTATAATTGCATTCATAAGAGCACAAGTACAACAGAAAGAGGATAAGAAACATTAAAGTTAGTATCGGCGTCGGCAAGAAGTGTGAGATTCAGGTGTGCTGTTTAACACAGCCAGCTCATTTTGATGAGCGTATTGACCTGAACATGCTAAAACTGATGACGTATCTAGAATTGCATGTTGTTGCGTAGGAGCTGTGGAATGTTTTACAACTCCAGGGGCCACATGTATAAACCGTGCCGAGCAGGAAAATGCAGAAATTCACATGTATAAAATAACACGTGCTGTGAGAATCTGCGTACCTCTGCACACGCTGGACACCATATGAACGCAATGTTTGGCGTCGGTGTGATATGGTGACATAGTGAGATACATACTCAGAGTTTTATACAGGTCTGTGATCAGCCATATTAAAAAAATATGCTGAATAGATTGTGATAAGTGTTTGTATACATTTTCTCCATATTCGTCTTAATCCACAGGTCTAAGGACTTAATCAAGGGGTCTATTCTGGACAATGACTTCATGAAGAACCTCGAGTTATCCCAAATCCAGGAGATTGTGGACTGCATGTATCCAGTTGAATATGGCAAAGACAGCTGCATTATAAAAGAGGGTGACGTGGGGTCATTGGTCTATGTCTTGGAAGGTACGTTACAATTTCGCTTTCCTTTTTAAATGAAAGAAAATTGATGTAAAATTTAAGACATACTGTACGTATGCCTGGGGACTGGGGTCAAAATGGGAGATATTGGAATTGTGTGCACAAAACATGAAATGAACATAAAATAATCACATTACCAAAATGGAATTCGAAGGGGCGATATTTGCCGATCGTAAAGTCACAACGAAAACAGACGTGGAGAAAAAAAAGCACTCAAGGGCCTCTGCCAAAAACACTCTGACTTGAGAGAGACCAGAAGATATTCAATATTTCACAAGTTTGTTGTGTTGTGACGGTGGATGTTCTATCGAGCTAGCGCGCCGATGTGACGACCCTATCATAGCGCGAGGTGCAGCACATCAAGCGCTGATGTGCAGACGTTCTGACTGTGGCAGCGCTGACTGTATAACTGGGAATTCTATAACCAACCACAGCACCACTGAGGCAAAGAGGTGCTCATTCCGCAGGGTATTCTTGCCCCGTTGGCCTATTCGGGTGCCTGTGATCTGCCTACGCAAGATGTCTCCCGCCATAACGGCTTCACAGCTCAGCTGGTGGACAGACCGCGGGGCATGAGAAATGGTGGGTGGTTCATCGGTACGTATAAGAGAATAGCCGTCTTAGCCAGTTGACAGAGAGATTGGATTGCCTTACGGTCGCTGTTCATCATTCCAAGCTGGGGTATAATTAAAATTTTGGAACTAAACATTTAACCATTACAGTTATTTTTCTACGTCTACACATACCATACGCCACTATCCTGTTACACCAGTCTGCTATACATATACCAGTCTGCTATACAAATACACCACTATCCTGTTCACACATACACCAGTCTGCTATACAAATACGCCACTGATGTACATACTGAAAACATCACACATACAGTACACCACTGTGCTGTTCAGATACGCCACACAGAGCACTATTTTTTTTTTCAGCAGTATATCCATCCACAACAGAGAAGACGTTCTTCCTATGATTTGTTCTGCGTTTTCACAGCAGGGGAACACAAGGTGCGGAATGTGAAGTAGCCGTACAAGAGTAGGAGTTCTCAGAATTATTTTGGGTAAAAAAAAAAAACTGAGGCTGAGCTGCTTCTAAATACCCAGAATGATGTAGCAGGGCCTTACAGATACAGCGGTTGGAGAGCTTTCTGTTCACAGTAATGTGAACGGCAGAACGTGACTGTCGTGTCCGTATTTCAATGTAAGAGCCTCATTTATTTTAATTCATTGCCTTGTAAATTTCCACTAGAGCTCAATCATCCTTGTAAAAAAAATGGCTGTCTGGTCAGCATTGACGAGAGTTGAAGAACCTTGAGCCAGTAATGGCATATCCTTGCCTTGAAATCAGGGGCATGTTCTAACAGCTATCTGCACAGCAGTTCTCCCGTAGAAATCAAGAAGACTCCATTTGCTTCTGTAAATTAGTGTTCTTAGTTTGATGCCGACACACCAGCGTAATTATAAATTAGTACAACCAAAACTTACTTGGAGGCAAGATAAGACTTGTGCGAGCTACAGTCCATCATTTCTAAAGGTACCGGAACTCTAAGAACACTTTAAAAAGCGCTAGTGTATTGCGAGCGACATGGATGCGGTGAACATCACACATGATACGGAGAGAACTGACAGCTCCGCGGCGCAGTGCAGACTGATGTGGAGAAAGCCGGCCGGCACAGGGACGATCAGGCATTTGAAATCGGGCGTGCCGGAGCGTTTGTCTAATATGTTGGACTGTTCCGTGCGTTTAACGATGTGTCCTCTTTTATTAATAGAAAATCCTTCCAGGATGAACCGTTTACTGAGAAGAGAGGCTTCCAGTCACACCCCCTGGTTGCGCTGGCTGCACGGTTTCCATTAGCTGGAGCCACTGTTCTGCACATGCCCTCATAGAAACATAATACCTTTATTGTCTGTTTCCATGGAAATTAATTTTGCAACGGCGGGTCGGCACAACATAAGCCAACGCCACATGCTCGGCAGTCATTAAAAGACCTTGGAAGACACGTGCATCATTCACATACACTGAACACATTGTGCATCGACTTTGCAGTACACAGGATATATGTGCAATATGCACATTCAAATGCCCTTTATGTCATGTACATTACTGTCCCTTATACCTGGTGGATACATTGTCCTTTAAATGAAAAAAGTCTTGTTACTAATCTATAACGCATCGCATGAGTTTGGGAAGGCACACTTTGATAATATCATTGCTGATATCCACATGACCCAAATATTACATTTGCATTAAATTAATTTAGCAGATGCTCTTAGCCAGACCGACGTTCATAAGTGAGCAATAAGGGGAAAACGACGTTTCCAGACCGTCGAGTGTATGTGCGGCGTCGCTAAAAAAACCCTGAACGCAAGGTAACTGCGCCACGTTAGGACCCTACAATCGCAGGATACGAGCAATCTCATCTCACGCAAGGTAACCGTGCCACGTTAGCACCCTACAATCGCAGGATACGAGCAATCTCATCTCACGCAAGGTAACCGTGCCACGTTAGGACCCTACAATCGCAGGATACGAGCAATCTCATCTCACGCAAGGTAACCGTGCCACGTTAGGACCCTACAATCGCAGGATACGAGCAATTTCATCTCACGGCGCGGAACATTACAAAGCCTTAAACTGGCTTCAGGGATGTCCCCAGGTTTTGGAATGAGCTTCCCCAGGTTTTGGAATGAGCGTCCCCAGGTTTTGGAATGAGCTTCCCCAGTTCCTGCGAGAAGCAAAAACTCGTATTTTTTCATATGAAGACAAGACCCATGAAGACATCAAAGGTTGGCTTTTTTTTGTCCTGTATTCCAAATCCATATCCTGTCTGAGTTGCATTATTCTTAAACTGCAGCTTGAGAACTACTGGAGTCATCAGACTGCAGTGATGCCTGAATGGTGACCCTTTGGTACAAAGTAAACTTCTCTCATCCTGTAGCTGGGGCAAGAAGCCCTAAAATGAGAGGAATTCATCACATATTGTTCAATCAGTATATTTCTACCTATCTTTATTGTGGTAGTAATCTAACCAATATATAGCGGGATTCATCTTGGTAAATTATGAAATGTACCTTCTTTGGCTGCCCTTGTTACTCGGCAAAACCAGACTTCAGACTTCAATTCCCATGAAGCCGATCTTGTCATCGTCCCATTGACATCACAGACAAACACTTTGCGATGAACTATGGGAGCTTGAGGCAAGGGAAACAAAGAATTGGCTGTGTAAACTCTTTCAGGATAAAGTTGAAAAGATTTGACCATCATGTTGACACACAGATTGCTTGGCTGAGAGGATCAGTACCCGGAGTTCTTCTCACCTTTGTCAGGAGCAGTTTGTCATAAGAAATGTTTTAGAAACAAATGTTTTTTTTTTCAAGCAGTGTACTCCACAGTATTATTATTATTGTCTCCAGGTAGTAAAATACATTTACAAAATTATTTTGGTGAATTTTCTCACCAGAACAGGCCAATCAGCCCATCTAGGCTTGTCATTTACATAGGCCGTGTAAATCTTACCCTATTGAGTATGCCATTTGAGTATACTTTTTTTAAAAAAGCTGTTAAGTATGCTGCGACAATTCTGAAAATTGAGTGTTCTTAATATCCTCGGATGATATGCTTATTTCCAGGTTTTCTCTGATAATAGTATGGAGGATATTTTTCACATACTGCATATCAGTAAACAGTATGCAGTATACATTATTCTAGTACACAGTAAACAGAACGCAGTAGGGCTCTGATTCGGACACAGCCATAGTGTAAAGAGTATCTTATCTTGCATCAAGCCTGGCCTTGAAAACCCTAAGGGGGTCTCTACCTGTGCTACATCACATGATAAGTTGTCCCACACTACCAACTTTCCCTGTAAAAAACCAAGACATCAGTGAAGAACTTAACCCCACCTATGCCCTATAGTTATGTATGCAAAGGGACTACAGATGAAAAATATCTCTCGAGCTAATTCTGCTTTTTGCGGATATGTTCATTACTATGTGCTGTAAATGCATGTGTTTACAGTTGTAAATGACTAGTCTCTAATTTGACTAGTAATTGGGGAAAAGTGCCCATAATAATACATGGAGCTATGAAGCGTCCATTTGCAATAACAACAATAGAATAGAATAGAATAACTTTTATTTTTCCTTTAGGGAACTTCAGTTGTAGACCAGCATCAACAGTGGGGCAGACCCACAACACACAAACAAACATATCAAATAAAGACATTCAATAGAATCATTGCATTAATCAAACTAATTAAGTGAAGATACAGCCATGATTAAAAATAGCCCCCGCTGTCCCGAGATGTCCAGTGTCATTAAGCAGTCCAACACACAAACTCCGCCTCCACGACTTTCCTCCATACACGCAGTGTTGCGGTCTCTGTACACTGTCGAAACGGAGCACAGAACAGCGTCAGCCTTCCCACTCGTCGCCTCGCTCCTCCCCCGCATTATCTTCTCCTTCCCTTCCCTGGTCTCTGTACACTGTACACAAAGATTAACCAGAATCCACAGCATCACAGAGTCTTGCTAGGCACAGAGGGAGGGGTCTGTCTCACCAGGTGATGAAAATCCATTGCTTTTTTTCAGGGTGCGTGTGTGCGCATGTTAATGCTGTTTGGCTGGCAACGCCTCCTGAGGGATAAGGGAGGCAGGACTGTGCCACCCTGCCAGCCTTTTCATAAAACCCCTTGCTTCACTCAAGTGTCCTCCACCATCTTTCTCCTTAATTCGCTCATAATTTAGAGCTAGAGTGGCGTAGTCATAGATATAGAACCATATAGAACCATAGATGTGACATATATCATAGTCAGTGGCACAATTTCTGAGACCATACCCAGGTAAGATGGTGGCCAGTAACCGTGGTTTTATATGTATGAGCCAATCATCAGCTATCTGGCTTCTGAGACCCGATTATGACATCACAGTGGGTTAGAAAGTACATGACACTTTGCCATAGGTTCTTATTATACACTGCCTGGCCAAAAAAAAAAACTTGCCATTGCACTCGTTATGCATAGTGCCCACTGTACAAGCCTCTGGAGGCAGTGTTATGATCTGAGGTTGCTTCAACTGGTCAGGTCTAGGCTCAGCAACGTTTGTGCAGCAATATAATTAAGTCCGCTGAGTACCTGAATGTACTGGATAACCAGGTTATCCCATCAATGGGCATATTCCAGGATGACAATGCCAAGATTCATCAGGCTCAAATTGTGAAAGCGTGGTTCAGGCAGCACGAGGAATCATTTTCACGCATGAATTGGCCACCAGAGTACTGACCTTAACCCCATTGAAAGTCTTTGGGATGTGCTGGAGAAGACTATACGGAGTGGTTCGACTCTCCCATCGTCAATACAAGATCTCGGCTAAAAATTAATGCAACTCTGGACGGAAATAAATGTTGTGATGGTGCATAAGGTTGTCGAAACAATGCCACGACGAATGTGCGCCGTAATCAAAGCTAAAGGCGGTCCAACGAAATATTAGAGTGCGACTTTTATTTTGGCCAGACAGTGTAGGTGTACCCAGGTAAGATGGCTGCCAAATTGTTCCCTTTCAGAATTCTAAATGACTGTTACATTACATGAAATGCCATATCTATGGTTCTATATCTATGGGCGTAGTAGAGTCAACAAGCGCTCGGACAACCTTGAACCATAATAGGGTTCTCTCTCTAAGGAATACCACCCGTCTTCGCACATACACATACATTACATGCACATGTACACACACACACACACATTCTCACAAGCGTGTGCTGTAGAATAGCAGGAAATACATGAGAAGCTTTTGATCATAAGGTATCCGTGTCCTTCCCCCTTGTCACATTCATGGCGTCCAGTAAAGACACTGTAGCAGAGCTGTCACCAAGAAGCATTTACTCACCGATTTCAACTAAGTAAGACAAATCTCAGCACGGGTGCCTAAGAGGGTGATCAGGAACGTCCGCGTAAGTGTGGCTCGTGGAATCTCTTTAGGGAGCCGGGGGTAATTGGATCTGCAGGGGCGGAGAAATGAATTGCCTTTGGAAGTCTTCCCCACTTTGCATGGGAGTTCTCCTTGACCTTGTGATCGCCGCTTTTTAGAAAACGTGCAATTCTAATGAGAAAGACGGGAACAACGCGCGGAATGTGTCCGCTGTTAAAAAAATGGGTTTAGCCAAGAGGAAGCGCATTAAAGCTAATTTCATGAAAAGAACCCGTTGCCTTGCCGTTGCTTGCGTGCTTATATCACCTGTCCTTGAACCAATTATTTTGTGGTTTTTCAATTTTCGATTGTAAAATTGATGAACACTGCATAAATAATATATCAGTGGTTGATATATCTGTTGCATGCTTCATGTAAACTCAGAGATGCTCAGGAATGCTTTTCTTTTACTCAGACTTTTCCCCAACCATTCATTGTGCTAAATTACTATCAATATTCTCATAGAAAATGATCAATAATCCAGTTTTTGTTTACATAGTCAATTAAGTTAGTTGATATTTTAAATACCATTTTATATTAAACTTTTTTTTTTTTTTTCTATAGGGTAGTTATTTGTACACTGCCTGGCCAAAAAAAAAAAGTCGCACTCTCTAATATTTCGTTGGACCGCCTTTAGCTTTGATTATGGCGCGCATCGTGGCATTGTTTCGACAACCTTATGCAACGTCACAACATTTATTTCTGTCCAGTGTTGCATTGATTTTTGGCCGAGATCTTGTATTGACGACGGGAGTCGAACCACTCCGTAAAGTCTTCTCCAGCACATCCCAAAGACTTTCAATGGGGTTAAGGTCAGGACTCAATTCATGTGTGAAAATGATTCCTCATGCTCCCTGAACCACTCTTTCACAATTTGAGCCCAATGAATCTTGGCATTGTCATCCTGGAATATGCCCATTGATGGGAGAACCTGGTCATTCAGTACATTCAGGTACTCAGCTGACTTCATTTTATTGCTGCATAACGTTGCAGAGCCTAGACCTGACCAATTGAAGCAGCCTCAGATCATAACACTGCCTCCAGAGGCTTGTACAGTGGGCACTATGCATGACAGGTGCAACGCAACTTTTTTTTTGATCAAGCAGTGTATTATATCACTATTATAGTATTGAACAACAGCATCTTCGAAGGATGCATGAAATCCTATAGGTAACCACTGTATCTAGCTAATAATGAGCTGACAAGCATAACATATATATGATATTGCCCTCTATAAGTAGAATAACATTTCCTTTGGTGGAGATGCTTTTGGGACTTCAGGATACTCACTTTTAAGGGTTA
Organism: Synaphobranchus kaupii; assembly: GCA_029718625.1. Classification (NCBI taxonomy): domain Eukaryota; kingdom Metazoa; phylum Chordata; class Actinopteri; order Anguilliformes; family Synaphobranchidae; genus Synaphobranchus; species Synaphobranchus kaupii. The sequence goes on from CM056380.1 coordinate 113,923,538, forward strand.
TTTTTTCCCAACCATCCTTAATTCTGAAAAATTATCAATAATCCAGTTCATGTGATTATGCATTAAATTATTGAAATGTTTCTGTAGGCTAGTTATTTGCCATATTATTATCATTGAACATCTGAATTTTTTTAAGGATGCATCAAATCCTGTAGGTAACCCTTATATCTCGCTAATAAGTAGCTGACATGGATTAAATATGTACGGTCTCGCCCTTTATAAACTAACTCAAAAAATCGGTGTTGTGAATAAGTGAATTATTCATGGAATGTAACAGCTAACGTAATCCCATTTATTGATCGTAGAGAGCAGCTGATTCCCTAACCTTTGTAGCTTAATTTCATTTTTGATAGAGATATTGATTCTACTTTACAGTCCCAAAAATAAATAAATAAATAAATAAATAAATAAATAAATAAATAATCAGCGTTCAGGGTCTATACTTAAGGAAAGGTTTAACAGTCATACATGAAAAAGCCACATAGTCAGAGAACAGTCGGTGTTCCTTAGCGACACGTTTAATATTAATATCAAATGATTTATTGGTACATGGCTACAAAAATTACAAGGGTTTGGCGGATTCATAAACACACAATTGATCGTTTCGCATTTATTGCCACGGTAACGACGTCTCTTTCGCCAAAGCAAAACACTGATAACGGCGGCAGGCCGAAGGGATAAGCAGGTTTAATTCAGTCATATCCGGGAGAGCGAAACACGCTGCCGTCTCCGTCGACCGATGATCCATAAAGTGGCGCTGAGAGGGAGCGCCTCGATTAAATGCCGTTTGAATTAAAAACTCTCTGTGGCTAAAACGAGAGCGCGGTGCGAAGCGTGCGTGGGCGGGACAGTGAGTGACGCAGACCTTTTAAGTATTTCCAGAGCTCCGTTTGACCCCTATCAAACGGATGAGGCCAATGCAAGCTCTATGGGGCTTCTTTGAATTTATGTGACAGGGCGTGTCTCCGATTCTCCTCTGAAGTCATGCCCTGGCACAGTTTGAAGGCATGCCAAAGGAAGGGCGATTTTATGGGCTGTATTTAACGTTGGCCGAACCACGCCCGCTCAGCCTTTCCAGCTGTAAGATTTAGAGGCAATATGGGGCAGTGCAGGAATGTCAGATTTCCCACAATGCACTGCAGTGGTCACACCCTGAAGGATTAATAAAGTAAAATAAAATGTGTAATGCGGTCTTTAAATCACCTAGCGTGTAGAAAACAGTCAGGGAGCTCCAGTATGGTAACCACAAGTAGAACAGCGCCAGAGAGGAATCCCACCAATCACAAGGTACATTGGTAACAACCCATAGTGGTGATTGGTGGATATTTTCTGGCTTCTTAATATCAACAGGGAACATAGAAGTACAGCCAGAAAGTATCCACCAATCAGCACAGATCGATGGGTGGTTACTACCTTGCAATTGGTGGGGTTCCTGTCAGTTTACCACAAGGGCAGGCCAGTATACTAGAATGACACAGAAGATTCCATCCTGTATTTTTCCAAATAGGTGTGCTTCAGAAACGATTCTCTGTAAATGGTTGTCTTCTTGTGCCATTGTGCCTGTGAAGTGTGGAAATGCAGTTCACACAGTGTTTGGTTATTTGCACTTGCGTTTAAAAGTTTTTGATTGAACCCTATTGGACATTTACAAGTACATTCTTGAGAGAGAAAAAAAAGCACATGCCACGCTTACATCACCCTTACATTTTCCATCATGTAATTGCAAGGATGATGGGAGAGTGGCTGCCTGCAATGAATAAAAAAAAAAAGCTGCTAGAGTTTCAACTGTGCAAAATAAGTCAAATGTAAATGCAAATTCTCTCATCAACCAGATAGAACAAAAAATCTAAATGGATTCAAATGTGAATTGGCAAAAATCCAATATCCCCCCCCAAAAAAAAATAAAAATAAAAATGAGCACATGACCTTCAGACTTCAGATATTGGTGCAGGTGACTGTCCCCAATTTGCACTCCATTAAAACAGCTGAGAGGGGGAGAGGAGAGCGGGCTGTGGTTGGAGGGAGAACTGTATCCGCTAACTCCTTATCTTCCACCCAGCGTTTTGAGGGCCATTTTCCCAGCAAGCCTTCCACCAGTCGCCATACTCCGTTGGCTTATCGATGTTGGATTTACGTGGTGGAAAAGTGAAGGCAACATTGCGCTAAATTATTTGCTCGAAGAGTTATTGAACCCATCCTTTAATGTAAAGTTTATCTTGACGCTCCAAAGGGTAATAAAGCCATATAAACCCCTCGCACGTTGCAGGTAACCTTACGTCGAGGAGACGCAATTAATCAGCTAATGCCTCGCAGGTGTGCAAAGAAAACTAATCATATTCTTTTTTTAGTTCTTACTCCAGGAGAACAACACAGAGAATGTCTCCGTTATTAGCATGCAAGAAACTTGTCCGTTAGACAAGTAAATATTGATTTATATTCTGTGTGCAGGTTAAACTAGTGTCGACTTTATGATTCATTTGCTAGATATTTCAGAAGCTTTTACTCTGGGACCTGTGTGAGGGGAAAGGAGTCCCCGAGACGTAGCGGGTCGGGGGGCTTTGGGGCGCATGGAAGGGCCTGCTGCTGCTGGATAAGCTCCTTTTCCCTAGCAACCGTTTTCAGAGGTTTTGCGTGGGCGTCTGAGATAGAGCCGAGGGAAATCTCCCCAGCCTCAGCGAGCAGCCAATCCCGAGCGCTCACAAATGAACCACCGTGTACATACCTGAGTTGTGGGCGGGACTAAGACCGGCATCTGTGACCTTTAACCCCTCCTCCTTTCTGCTCACACCTCAGTTCCGTGCTCCCATTTTACCTGTCCCCGTATTACCACACCTCAGTCCTGTCCTCAATCTGTATGTACCCGCACCTCAGTTCTGTCCTCAATCTGTATGTACCCGCACCTCAGTTCTGTCCTCAATCTGTATGTACCCGCACCTCAGTTCTGTCCTCAATCTGTATGTACCCGTACCTCAGTTCTGTCCTCAATCTGTATGTACCCGCACCTCAGTTCTGTCCTCAATCTGTATGTACCCGTACCTCAGTTCTGTCCTCAATCTGTATGTACCCGTACCTCAGTTCTGTCCTCAATCTGTATGTACCCGTACCTCAGTTCTGTCCTCAATCTGTATGTACCCGCACCTCAGTTCTGTCCTCAATCTGTATGTACCCGCACCTCAGTCCTGTCCTCAATCTGTATGTACCCGCACCTCAGTTCTGTCCTCAATCTGTATGTACCCGCACCTCAGTTCTGTTCTCAATCTGTATGTACCCGCACCTCAGTTCTGTTCTCAATCTGTATGTACCCGCACCTCAGTTCTGTCCTCAATATGTATGTACCTGCACCTCAGTCCTGTCCTCAATCTGTATGTACCCGCACCTCAGTCCTGTCCTCAATCTGTATGTACCTGCACCTCAGTCCTGTCCTCAATCTGTATGTACCCGCACCTCAATTCTGTCCTCAATCTGTATGTCCCCGCACCTCAGTTCTGTTCTCAATCTGTATGTACCCGCACCTCAGTTCTGTCCTCAATCTGTATGTACCCGCACCTCAGTTCTGTTCTCAATCTGTATGTACCCGCACCTCAGTTCTGTCCTCAATCTGTATGTACCCGCACCTCAGTTCTGTCCTGGCATCTGTGTCTCTGTGCCGTAGGGAAGTGCGATGACCTTCAGTAAGGAACAAGTTCATTTGACACACGTAAAACATTGAGTTTTTCTAACTGCGTCCTTCGAATCTTGGCTTCCCGCTTAGTGGCAGGATTGAATTTCTCCTAATAAAGAGAGTGAAACATGAGCAAAGAGAAACTCTGTTGCTTGAGTCTGACTGAGAGGTTTTGCATTCAGGCACAGGGAACACTGTGGTAATTAACAGCATGTGTTAGGCAGGCATGAACTTCAACACTGAAATGGATTTATGTGGTCCCTCCATAGGCGATATCAGCATGATACCATGGAAATGCCATTAACCTAGTAGAGGGTAAAAGGCCACTGACAGGTGGGGGGTTGTACGTAAAATCGCAGATGGAATTTGAAGGGTTAAAATGAGATTACATGATGCTTGGTCCGCCTCACCTCCATTGGCAGCCTTTGTTATAAATAATTGTGAATGCAGTGCAAATTCGAGCTTGGTTTTTATGTAGATTATCCTCTCACCACAAAGACATTGCCAAATCTTGCTTAGAAGACTGAAAAGCTAAACCCATTCAAAATCTGAAATAAATAAATAAATAAAAAATAACATACATTATGGAAAAAATTAATTCTCAAGACTGAAGCATCAATTAAACCAACTTTGTAAATGTGACATAGTAACATGCTATTTATTTTAACTTAAGTTCATATTAACGTGTTGTAGCCAGTTTGCATCTGGTGAACCGTTTGTTGTCCGAGTCCTGTGTCTATATCTATTGATATTTTGATTGTTTTGCCCTTTCTACTAAAGGCTTTTCTTTTCAGTCAGTAGCCAATGATGAGCGTTGCGCTTTGTTGCATGTTTTGCTTATGAATTGCTTACTGTTGTTCAATCTATTTATGTAGAACAATCTACTTACCGGCCATTCATTTTCTTAAGAAGATTATATAGGACTATTAATATTTGTTGTTGTGATAATGGCACTGATGATACCTCAACAAGGAAAGGTTCGCTTCCGTCTTGGTTTTTTCAATTTCACTTATTCACTCGAGTGCTATCTGCACACGAGTTGATAAACACATTATCTTTGCTAGACCTTATTTTTGCAGTGTGCAGGCAGCATCTTTCTTTTTAATGTGCAATTACCTGGCTTTACGCGCACGCTAAAATAACTCCTTTTTTGATTCAGTGCAAATTCTGTTTTCTGCACTTCTGACTCCTTTTAGATGAATGGAATCCTGAGGTATCTGTACACATGGCGTTGCGCTTGAATGAGCTTTCACGCTTAATGTTAGATCCGTCAGGAACGTACTAATACTGAAACCCTATTATTGCGTTTCTTATTTAAGAAAACCTTGGGTTGAGTATCATATTCAAACTCAGATTCAACAGGATTTTTTCTTTATTAACAATTAAGAAAAGAGAGAGAGAGAGAGAGAGAGAGAGAGAGAGAGAGAGAGAGAGAGAGAGAGAGAGAGAAATTTTTTGTATGGCAACAGTTTTTTTTTTTTCCCCTGTACGAGCAATTAAGAATTCATACGTTATGCATTTGTCTTGCTTATTCCGTGTGCTTGGGCATTTGTGAGAGACATAGACTACAAATGTAAGCCCAAATCAACATTTGTAATGACAGTTCGCCACAGTGCAATCGTTCCTCCACGGTGATTTGACAAAAGATTAAAAGCAGCGCATTAAACTCCACATTTGCATTTTCATTGCTTTGCTGAGATTTTTCAAGAGCAGGCTAAAAGACAAAGCCAACAGGGCCCGTTGTGGCATATGCATCTCTTCTATGATCATGCAACCTACTATGTAATTATCTGTAATACGAGTGAGATTTTGTACTGTAGTACATTTTGTGTTTGTTTGATCATCTTGATCTTTGGATATGTTGCACCCCTGCTCCAGTTTAATCGTAAATCCAATCAATCATAACGTGCTAGGCATTGAACCCCTAAATTCATGCACAAGACACCAAATCTGAAAGAAAACAATACACTATGCCGAAGTATTGGCGATATCAATTAATATGAGCAAAAGAGCAGGATTTGATTCAGTTTATTGTTTATAAATGGTCTTCTATGCACAGAAAAACAAGAAAATTATCTAGTTTAACTGTGATACCATTGATCAGAGGAAAAAAATAATGCAAAATACTTTTTATGTTGAAGGTGCATGTCAATTATTGGCATCCCTGTATTTAATCCTTTTGCACCATCCCTTTGCCAAGATGATCTTCCCCATGTTGATGGATGAACTAAGGGTGCGTCCCAATACTCCTCCTTTCCTCCACTACCACCTCGTCTCCTCCGTGCCCCGGAAACCGATCTTTGTGTCCTAATCTAATGCTACTGATTACATATTAATTAATGTCTTGATGCAAACCATATCAAGTACATTGTATACTGCCCGTGCAACTACTTGCACGTGAAATGTACAGGCAGTTTTGCATACTTCCGGGTAGGAGACGAGTGGAGGAAAGGAGGTGAGGAGTGAAGAATATTGGGATGCACCGTGGGTATTTACAGTATTTACATGTACAATATACAATGTACCTGACATTGCGGTTTGCGTCGAGACATTAATTAATATGTAACCATTTATACGTAATTAAGATGTAATCAGCAACATAAGATTAAAACACAATGATCTGTTTCCGGGGCATGGAGTTGAGGAGTGGTAGTGGAGGAGGAAAGGTTGCATTTTCCGACTATTGGGACGCACCCCCTAAGGGGTTTTGCTTGTGTGTTACTTCGTATTTATACCCCAGTGAAACAGGAAGTTACTACATAACAGTTCCTAAAGACACCGGTCTTAAAATAGTACAATATGAATGGGAATATACTTCAATATTTTTACTTCAACTATTTCTAGCATTGCCAATAATTATGATGCATGTTTTTTTATTTTTTTAAGTATAATTTTTTAAAAGGCTTTATTTTTCTTTCAGTATTGAATTCCTTTTCGATGTTGAATTCCTTAATGATGATCCTGAAGTGACAACCAATCCGGAACTGATTAGATTGAGTCTGAAAATTGACTTTACCTGATTGGTCCTTATGGTCCCACACCCTGTGCCACAGGAGCATCATAGGGTGGATTCCCCATTTGAGTCTAGTTCCTCCCAACGTTTCTTTCTCCGTCAGCCGGGGAGTTTTTTTCCTTGCCACCGTCACCTTTGGTTTGCTTTGTGGGGGCTTAGGCCAGGGTATACAGTGAAGCAAAGAAGAAGAAGTAGTTCTTTGTAAAATGCGCTATACATAAAAAATTACTGATTGAACGTCCAACAGAAGCGATAAAAGATTCTGCCAGTAATAATCAGGTAATTAAAATCCCCCTCTTCTATAATTTATGGGCTGTAATGACACTGTGGATACCAAGCCATTCTACATAACAGCCCACACAGGACTTCAGCCCTGGTTGCAGTATACATTAAGTAGTCATTAGTAATCTACTGGCCAGTCAATTAAGGTCACAGAATGCACTGAACAGATAAAACAGTGCCTGAAGTAATAGGTCTTCAACCAGAGAACATTCACATCATGAAAACGCCTACACTAAAATAACGTTTTGTTAATTTCTTTTTACTGCCACACCAATGTGTGTCTTTTTTCAAAGCTGAATATATGTGGATCTTTTCATTTGAGAGCCACAGTCTGGAGATGAAAAGGGACCAAAAAGCCAGAAAGAGGCTTCATTTAAGAGATGAAAATCCATTTCACCTTTGAAAAGATTGATAAGAATATAAAAAAGCTATTAATGTGCATACTGAGGTGACTAACATGTCTATCCTGTTACATGTACCTCAGTGGATTTAGAAACCCAAACTGCCAGACAGGATTCTAGTGCAGTTCCTGATGGATGAGAGCTGCTTATTTCCTGAGTTTACCATGTTTTGGTGAGGCGTTTATTGGTCACAAAGGCAGTTAATGACCAGATAACTAACTTTTAATTGCTAAAATAGGAATTGAATGCGTTATCTTAATGTGACTTCATAGCTGGCTCAAACAGTGAATACAAAGAGCAGCATTGAGAGGGGTTGATGTTTCTGGTCTGGGCACGGTGTTGTGGGAAGTGCAAGAATCTATAATTAGGCATTATTAGGGAGCAAAATGGTTACATTTACTGATGACATGAATTGAAGCTAACAGGTTTGATGTATTCAGTATGATTCATGGTGATTTAAACTGAATGCTTACAGATTACAGAGCTTATTTAAGGGTTAAACATCTCATTATAGGTGGAATGTAGGAAGGATCCATGCGCCTTGACAACCCGATAGGCCGGGACCAGGATTTTATTTTTATTTAGATGGGAGTTGAGAATGTAACCGAGTGAATGAAGAAGAGGAGGGGCCAGACACAGGCATACATACAGGCTGAACAGCAGCAGTATAGCACAAAGCAGGATTACGGAGTTAGTAAAACCCGGAACCCTCCCAAATCTTGGACAAGTAAAAAGAGCTTTTCCGGATTTTACTCGGTGCACTTATCCAGCTAACTCAGTAATCCTGCTTCGTAGTATACCCCCTCCCTGATGGGTCACCTCATTGGTTGTTACATGAGCACGCATGACAATACAAGAGCCTGGACCAAGATGTGGGATAACCAAGTTCTTTGACATGCACTTCTTCTCTTATCGAAGACAAACCTGAAGGACAAATTAGTGTTCTGTGTGAAGGAGACCTTGCCTTTGGGCATATCAATAAAGTCCCCTGTGGTGGAACGACATAAAACTGTCCAGTTAATTAGAGGTCCTGCAGAGACGAGGGCTTTGCAGGTGGATACAGCAAGCCTGTACAGAATAGATTCATTGCCTAGTTAGGGATCTCAATGAGGTGCATAGCAAAGGAGACCTGCGTTTCAGAGGGAACAAGCAGAGCAGGCGTTGAAAGTCACCGGTATAAAATACTAAAAAAGCCACCATGGAAACGCAGGAGTGTTTTCTGAAACCAGACCCCTCTCTCCATAGACCTTGCCATTACTCAGGCTGCAGGTCACTGATCCAAACTGCGTGTTAGTTGCAGCAGTAAACCAATAGAAAAAAGCTATGCTGGGGGGGGGGGGGGGGGGGGGGATTTCACAAAGCGGGATTACTGAGTTAGCTGGATAACTGCGCTGAGTAAAAGCCGGAACCGTCCCAAATCTGGAACATGGACTGAAGTAAAAAGAGCTGTGCCGGGTTTTACTCAGTGCAGTTATCCAGTAACTAAGTAATCCTGCTTCGTAGTATACAACCCCGGGTCTCTTTCTTTAAAAAAACAGGTTCCAGGTCCCTTGTAATAGCCATAGTTTAAATTATTTTTTAAAAACTATTTATCCGCTAGACTGGAGGAAAAACTGGAAGACGGATCTACCTGCCCGATCCTCGTGCTCACCTCCCTCAGTGTTTATCAGCAAGTAAAGTAAGACTAACATGGACAAACTCTTGATGACGCATATGCAAGGATTATTTTAATTCTAATAATCACGTTGCGACTGGGAGTCCTGCGGCACTGTGGTACGAGATTGTAATCAGGAGATTAGCGCATGTTGAACTCCTGGGTGGGACACTGCCGTTGCATCAGTTGAGCAAAAGGTATTTAACCTGATATGGTTCAGCATACATTCAGCCCCACGACTGGATAATACAGCAGATATAAGCGGAGAAAGTCACCTGCGGGGTAAGCAGATAGATAATAATAACCCATTATTGCAATTAAATTCGACAAAATGGCTTACTCCTTCAATGTCAGTTGAGTCTAATTCGCTGACAAACTGCCCGGCCATTGTCATTTAGCTCTGAGAATAGCCATTACTTTACAGAAAAGGACTCTGAAAGCTCTCTGCCTCAGCAAGGTCACACATCCACCCGTCATCTTCTGTTCAAGAATATGAAATATGAAAGCAACTTTTTGGAATTATGTCAGAAGGTACGTAGTATCGTACGCAGTTTTCTCTCAAAATTAACATTGAGTTAACGTTGAGAAATTAAAATTGACATTAACGTTGTTTGCTGCATGTCAGCGTCGTAAAAAAAATCCTTGTAGCTCCAATACGGCAACTTTTCCCATAAAAAGTGAAAAGTTTTCATTTAGTTGCATGTCACATGGTATTCAGATTAAACTTTATTAGTCACAGAGCAGCAAACCGCATGTACAATGTAACACTCTGCTCGTGGCACGTGCAGGTGTAGCCAGCTAAACACATGTGGAGAGGAAGCATAGCAAGAACAGGGACAGATTGCCGGTCTACTAACTCCACTGGTTAGTGTTGCAGCCTGGGCTAACGTGCTAGCATACGTGACCGTAATGCCGTCTGCATAAAAACACCCCGAGTACCACTGAGATTATGGAGGCTGCTCGTATGTGACTGGCCTCTGTGTTGTCCATTAATGCTCTGCCCCATAGCCTTACCCTTACCGTAAATGCAGTCGTGCACTGACATGACATCACCATAGTGAAAGGTGCCCATCTCATTTAAAGTGATAGTACCTCAAATACAAGGATGATGCAAGCTTTTTAAAAAAAAATTTTTTTTTTAATTTTTTTTACTTTACATCAAGCTCACAAATGGAGATAATGTTATTCGTGATGCCGATGAACAGATGCTTGAGTGAAAACGTGAGACACGCAGACACTTCTATCTGCAAAATGGAGTCATGACAGACAGGTGAGTCAGGCATGCACTGATAAAGGGCAAAAGACTGAGATTGACTGGAGAGGGGCCTACGCACTCTATTCCTGTTAGGGCATGATGCACTTACAGGCTGAATGGAGTGGTGGTGCCCAGCTGGGACAGGTGTCCTGTTCAAAGTGGCTCGTAAGCAGCTTAACAGCCCAGGAACAGGGGCACCCTGAGATTACTTACCTCATGCAATGCACAAAAAATAAACATGGACAAGCTAGCAAGTGACCCCCAAGCCCCCCATTCTGTGGCACTGTTGGGCACCAAATGTCAAGATCAAATTTAGAAACTGAACACGCACGAAAAATCTCGAATTCAAGGTTACAGCGAGCCAAGTGAGCATGATGACACAGGCCCGCGTCTCGGGGGAATAAACACAGTCGCACCCTTGCAGGGATGAAAGAAAATGTAAAATATAGAGTTCTACATCCCGCACAGAACAGAAATATCTTGCGGACAAATATAATGATGGCGTCCCTTCCAAAAAATGTGTCTGTGTCAGATTTCACATTTCTGGCATTCAACTTTCAAATTTTTTTGATATCTTCCGCACCTCCCAGTCTTATTCAGAGGAGTGACTCATCACTATTTTCAGTAAACCAAACGGCCAAAAAATATTCCCAAGGTTTGCACAGACCTAGCTAAAGCAGCTTTTTCCTATTGTGCATCCTTGGGACTGTAATGATTTACAGAATCAGCTTAAACTAAGTACCATTTTATCCCTGGGTGTTTTTAAAGCTATTGCACACGGCATTGGTGGCTGCTGAGCTGAAAACTGAGGAGGCAACAAACTTCCCTTTAAACTGATTATTGGTCTCAATAATTTTTCAATCATTTTCCTTCATTAACAATAGACTACAGCATTTAATTCACAAATTACTCATTGCCATCAAATGTAGCCAGTTTTCCTCAATTAGACTATTAGGCAAGTAATGAAATTCACGTCACAAAATTGTGCACATTTTAATCAACATTATCATTGTGGGTACATGTGCTCTTCGTTCTACGCACTCAAATTCCGAGAATGTTCATGGAAATTAAACGATTTTAAAGCTCAACTTTTGTTAGATTATTTTCATTGAAGGTTAATTGTGCTTTTTTTGTAAAGTGTGCTTTTCCGTTTAATCTCCCTAACATGATGTGAAGAATGAAGCTGTGTCTTCACCTGCAAATGGATTATTCTGATCATTGGCACACTTGTTAATCAAGGAAAATGATTGAAAAATGAGTGAGACCAATAATCAGTTTAAAGGGAAGTTTTCTGCCTCCTCAATCTTCAGGTCAGCAGCCGCCACTGGTACACAGTACATTGCAATTGTTAAGAAGCCGTTGTTCTTACGAGTTTCTAAAGCATTTTTTTCCCCCATTTTGTCTTTGTATTAGTATGCATTGTTGTGTTGCTACAGTGTTTCTAATTGAACATGTATGTGCGTTCATACAACTGCAGTCTCCCTCAGGTCTCCCTTGAAAAAAGACCTCAGAGACTTCTTGGTAAAACAAAACATAAATAAATAGACTAACAGAAACATGCTTTGTCAGTTTTTGAAGAACATAGACAACCACGCTCTCTCCAAGTGTCACAGGAGGCGCCATTTTTCCCCACTTTGTAGTCCATCAGGTAAACTGCAGTCTTTATGTTAGCGGAGGTGCTTCACGCACAATTGGCAGAGGCAGCCCGCCAGCACCCAATCAGCCAGGAGGGAGGTCTCGAAAACGGCGAGAACATCCTTGGAATTCTTGGCGATTGCCAAACTCACGCAAACTTCAGACATGGAAAAATTCATGCTTTTTAAAAGCGAGTCAACATTAAGGACACATTCTAAAAGAATCTGGGCCCGCCATCATTTTTAAGCGCGTTGAAATATGTGACAGCGTCATTTGTGTGAGTTGTGCGCCGCTGACATTCGTGGAGTTACTTTGTCACAGTTTGATGTGGAATACATGTGATCATTTTGAAATAATAATCTAGGAGTGCTTCCGCATCAGAATTACAGTCATGGACCGCTGCAGCGGTACATAACTCTGTTTAATGAAAAATATTAACAGTTTCCATGGAAATAATTAGAGAATATCAGATGAATAATTATTCAACTGCAAACCACACACTGCGCACACCAAAGTCAGCGCTGATTTTTTAATTAGCTTGTACTTTTCTCAACCATATACTTTTATGGGCTTTTCCCCCCTTTTGCCCACTTTGTAACTGCCTTCGGTACACTCGGCGGAGACGCTCGCCCTTCAGGGAAGATACGAACAAGCTTTGTTATCGTGGCCATGAGGATTTATCGGGCACCCAATGGGATGCATGGTCTGTCGGTTCTGGATGATGACACGGTGACGTGGCTACTGGAGGTGTGCCCTGAAATATAGTCCGGGTGAACCCCCCCCCAGGCTCGGGGTGGTAAAAGGATAGCCCCTCGGCCCCGAGCCTGGGGATGTGGGACAAAAAGATCCTACCCAAACGAAGAAGAAGAAGTGCCACAAAGACATATTGAGCTTTCCCTTTGTACCTCCAGATGCCTCTTGTCTCGTCTAGAAATCCTCGCCCTCCCCTGGGGGTTAACGTTTGGCGGCTGGCTGTCAGGCGGGCGGGCGGGCGGGGCGCTGTCCAGCCCGCGTGGAGGAAGCGTCATGGAGCAATCGCCGCCGCGCCGTCCGAGTCATCGCCACCGACTCTCGCGCTCCCGTCATCCTGGGCCACGATAAATCCCATCAAATATAATTGGCGCTTGAACCCTGGCAAACAAGCGTTAGACCTCCGTGCTCTCGTCATTCCTTTGACAACATCTGTTCTGAAACTCCGCCTTGGACAAGCCCCTGTGTAAGCTCACAAGTTCTCATTTAGACACCTTCAATGTCTGACTAGAGCCCTTAAGACATGTTATGTCAGAAGCCGCTATGCACGCTGTGGATAAATGTCCCATATTCACATCACAGGGCTTTTAATCAGTCAGATCGCCTAATGCCTTCATTTAATATGGTACATGGTACATGATTCCAGAAGAAAGTAGTGACTGTTTTTAATTGATTCAATTATAGATTGGCAGGCGAAATCAGTAGGGGTTCTCGCCGCTGAAAATGTCGACACCCGCTATGTTTCTGGAATCTAAAATGAAGAGCCTAACCAAAGGAAATGGAATCTTCAGTTGTATTAAGTTTAAAGAATGAATTATGCAAGAGCTTAAGAACATGCCTTCAACCACTTTAATTGGTCAAGAGATTGGCAGTCACAGAAACCAGCACACGTGGAGGGACCCCTGGACGGAGTTTGAGTCCCCCCTGGAGGTACCCCTGTTTTAGACAAGCAGGTCCCACATACTCCCAGGCCAAAATACTATGCAAAAGCAAACAAATAAAACACACTCCATTTAAATGGGAAAAGTTAAAAGCCATGAAACACTACCATGTTCCAAGGTGATGTATGCTTTTGGCAATGTGCATATTTTTGAGTCACATGGGTTTCTGTTGGCAATTGCATTTCTTGCTCCCATACAACAAAAGTGGAGTTTCATATTGGCAGTGAAGAACGTATGCTTTTAAAGCTATTTTGAGTGCATACAAACACCAAAGGAGAACAGCTTCCTAAAATCATTTCTTGCTCACCAGTCTCCAAATCTAGCATTTCCTGACAAAAAACAAAACAAAATAAAAACCAAAAAGATAAACCATTTTTGAAGGATATTAATGTTAATAGTTTCTTCTTTCAGAAGAAAGGGGGGGGACACAAAGAAATATGAAATACATATAAAATACTATTAAATTAAATTTAAAAAATCAACTTTTCTTTTCTTCCAGCAGTTAAGCAGAATGATATTTTAGCAGAATTATATTTTAGATATGATATGAATTTTGAGTGAGAATGCCATTGAAAGAATAATTTACTTGGTGTTCAGTGTGAGCTGCCATTTCATGCAGCAAACAGAGAAATGCTTTAAGGTGTTTGTGAATGGTTGCCTGTGTGGGCGTGAGCGTCTCAGGCACAGCCGAGCTGTCAGTGGCACCGGCGCTCGGTTTTTTTGGATCCCCTTTGTAATTTTGGAAGACCTGAAATTCTTTGGCGCCGTGACTCAGTCCCGCCCGTCGAGCCTCCTCCTTCTCCTCGGGTCTGACACGTCCGCACTCCGCTGCCATATCCGACTCCTCCTCGGGTCTTACACGTCCGCACTCCGCTGCCGTATCCGACTCCTCGCTCGTGCAAATTATCCCTCAAGACGCTTTTTGTGCTGGACGAATGGTACACCTTTCTTGGCGAGCTCGGGGCGGGGCGTCAGATTAATTTTGGCGTAACGACGCGAGACTTATTTCAAAGTGTGCACTACCGGCTGCAATGCTTCCCGATTGTGTGAAAAACGGTGCTATTGTGAAAGGTCGTTTCGGACGAGAGAATTGTTGTTGTCGTGGCTCATTCTTAGGTGCATGAACGAGTCCTTTGTGTTGGTTTCAGATGGGAAAGTGGAGGTGACGAAGGAAGGCGTGAAGCTGTGCACCATGGGGCCTGGAAAGGTCTTCGGGGAGCTGGCCATCCTCTACAACTGCACCAGGACCGCCACGGTCAAGAGTAAGTCTCCAAAGACAAGCTTCCCCAAATCACTCATTAAATAAATCACCCTTTTTTATTATTACAGCACCATTTGCAGACATTACAGCTTCTGATTAATTCATTAATGTAATCTGATTTGCACATCTTTTGTTTAGACAAAAACAAAGATCCATGCATTTAGCTCGATATTTGCTGAAGCAATTCAGCTTAAATACCTTGCTTCCATTCTATGGTACCAGCACCCTCAGAGGTGCAAGCACAATTCCCAAACGGTCTGCCAGTTTTGGGGTAAATTCAATTCCAATTCAGCCAAATGAACCGACATTCAGTCGATGAACTGAAAAGCATTCACAATCTTCCTCATTTCTCACCTAATGAGCTGAACCATTTCCTGAAATGTCTGAAGGAAAAAAAAAATTGTCTAATGTGTACGAATTTTCCATTTCCTTTGTGACTGTCACATGGACGTTCACAAAAGAAAATTTCCATGGGGAATTAAAAAAAAGAAAAAAAAAAGTCCCCCTGATTGAGCAAATTTTGGTAAAATCTGTGAAATTATCCCCGATCCCTTTAAGAGTGATCAAGCAGAACTCCTGGGGCCACATGTATAAAACTCTGAGTAAAAGAATGCTCAGGGAGAAAGTCAGAAATCTGCTTTCGCAAAGTTTCGCATTTTCTCCCTCTGCCTTTCGGTCACGGTGTCGCCATATCGCACTGACTCCAAGGTATGCAGGTTCTCTTATTTTATACATCTGAATTTCTGCGTGGAAACTCGCTTATGCAACATTCTGAGGGCATTTTTCTGCTCAGCACTGTTTATTTGGAAAGTTACGCCCCTGGAAAGTTATGGTAATGAGGGGCGTGCATTACTGTACAGGGGGGTGGAGTTTAGGTGAGGGTGTGGCCTAATGGCATTTCCTTCTGGTTGTCCATTTCCTTTTATTCCCTTCGTCTCAAAGCCAATCAATAAAAAAATATTTTAAAGATGTCACCTGATGACTTATTACAGAGTCACAGGAGAGGTACAGTACATAATGATAAATTATTCACTGCGGTATTACTCCGAGCTCCAGTGTCCAGGGATTATTGTTGCTTTGTCAAGGTCAGAATGCTCCAATGCGGATGCATTTCCTGCGAGAGGACATTTTCTTCAGTACCACCTGGTGCGCATTACATAAACGGCATATTTTTGTGCTTTTTCATGATCTCCACTCCAGAGGCAGTGGAAACGGTGCGAAAAATGTAAACAAAAACAAATGAAATCTGAGTTAATTCCATGGAGCCATTTTGTTTGAGAATGTCAGCACCTGTTATAGTGTGTGGGATGAAACGGTGGAGAACAGTCTCCGTGCCGTAGCTGTTTTTCGAAGGCTGAAGCGTTGGTAGCGTTCATCAACTTAACAGATTTATTAATCAAATATTTTCAACCAAATAAACATCTAAGAAAATTTAGGCTTCAGCGAACATTTATCAAAATACATTGGTAGATAATAATAATTTAAAAAAACCTAACTCCTGCACACCATCTTGCAAGTTTTCCTTATTTATTGCCACATTGAAAAGTGTGAACATTTTGGTCGAGTGAAATGTTAGCACTTTTACAATGTGTCAATAAATAAGCAAAACTCGCAAAATACACAGCGTGTTAAAATCCTCTCAACTGTAGGTGAATTTGCCAGGTGTGCTGTGCAAACATCCTCAAGCACCCACGTAAAATTATTGAACAATATAATGCAAAAGTAATGCCTGTAATATTGGTCTAAGTGTAATTCCTTCAATGTGCTGCTGTATAATAATAAAATTTAAAAAACGGTATTTGCAGAGATACAACTGATACTGGAATATCATAAGTGTTACATGGCCAAAATGGCACAGTCACTTACTACCTACTGAACACAAATGTGTGCAAAGTTTTACCCAACCTTGATCTGCCTGGAGTATTGAGACTATATGTGATGCGGTATGTCAAAACCAGGCGGAATTGGGCAAGAGGTCAATTTTGAGTTATTGGTATATTAGTAAAACATAGACCTTGCACTTTACAACTCCGCTTTCTTTTTTCAAATCGGATATTCCAAAGCGAAGTTATTAAGATTTTAAATTGGACCGTCTGAAACATCGAAACTGAGAAATAGCCCTTTAAAGTTTGAGTTTAAACAAAACAAGTTGGTTAACAATGTTAGCGTACCGAACCCTGTTATCCGGCGGAAACCAGACATTTTTGTGATCAACATACGATACTGATATTATTCTGGCACATACCATTGAACATATTATATTTATTAGGTTCACAAAACGATAAGCTAACTTTTAAGCCAATAACCATGTAGATGTGACCGGTAGTCTTTTAGATTAGAAAGTACTGTCAAAAAAGGGGCGCCCTTTATCGGGCGGCTCTTGTAGTGCATAAACAAGCTCACGATTATTGTTGTTTTAATAATCAATTAATAGTTTATTTCATCAAGAAAGATACCGTTTGAATAACCAATATGTTGGCAAAATAGCTGGCTAACTGGATAGTTTACCTGACAGTCCGAAAGATGTCGATATTGGGTTTATTTCTTCACAAAACGATAAACTAAGTTTTAAGACAATATTAAACATGTAGACGTGACCGGTAGTTTTTTGTTTTAACGTCTTTTAGATGAGACAGTAATGTCAAAAAAGGGGAGACAACTATCGTTTATTGGCTTAAAAGAGATCAATCGCATTGGATTTATTTCTTTACAAAAACGATGTTAACTTTTAAGCCAATAACGTGTTTTTTTTTTCGTTTTAACGTCTTTAAGATGAGACGAGACTGCCAAAGAAAGGGCGCCCATTATCGGGCGGCTGTTGTAATCCATAAACAAGCTCACGATTATTGTTGTTTTAATAATCAATTAATAGTTTATTTCATCAAGAAAGATACCGTTTGAATAACCAATATGTTGGCAAAATATCATGCGATTTTACGTTAGCAAGTGAGCTAGAAGTTACGCTAAATTTGGCGTCATTTCCAAGCAAAATCTCGAACAAGGCATCATTTTGTGAAATGACATGCCTCTCTAAAAGTGCTTAAAAAAATACTTTGTCGATGAAATTTCAGTTTGAAACTTTTACAGAACATTTTTAATATTTGTAGCATCATAAATGTTCAAAAATCTCAAAAACGCTAAAATTCACCCCCAAGGCATTTTGCAGCTTTTCCTCTGTTCGTAGCTCTGCCCAATTCCGCCTGCTTTTGACATACCGCGTCACATATATGGATGAGATTCAATCGACATTCGCCCTTAACTTGGACTTACAGATAAATGCAGGTGTTCTATTCGAACAACTCGCCAAGTAAAATTTTCGCAAAACCTGCCCAAGCTAATTTTATTTAGAATCGTGCATGGCTGATGAGGTCATCCAGCGGGATGTTACGGGCACATGCTGTATTGCGGGAAGATAACCAGAAATACAGCCGCTACCGGGTAGAGGGTTTCGGGGAACTAGACCCGTTATTTTCCATTGTCCTAATTAGTTGTCTGGCTTTACCAATGAACGGGCTCATGATTTTTACATTAGGGGGTCCTGCTGAGTCACTGCTGTGAGAATCTCAGCAGAGACAGGCCTCTGTAGAGATACGCTGTAAGTCGGTTTGTTACCTTATCAATTCGCTGGCATATACTCGCTGACTATCGTGGTTGCCATAGAGACAGATCCATTCCGACTATTTATACTAAACCTTGGGGGAAACGTGGCTTTCCTGCAGTTCGTCTCCTCAGGTGTGCCCTCAGCGGAAATGGGACACAGCCCCAGTAATGCTACTCTGGTAAAAGACTTGTCAGTAACTTGGGTCAGTGTGTCTGTGTACAAGCAGTCCTCTCCTCCTCGCTGATGAAGTACTCACCACTGCAACTCAGGGAGCAGAGCAGTGGAGGATCCTCCTCCTATAAACGGGGGACGGAACGCCGTGGATCGCGTTCGCACATCTAGAAAATTTGATGCAAAAAAAAAAACAGCGGGATTGGTGGGAAGCGTGGCTCAGCCCGCGAGGCGGGCGACTCTCGAGCCGTACGAGAGTACCCCCCAGAGAGTACCCCCGCTGCGAGAGCCTTAGTGTACTTCAGGATTATGTTCTTTATTGTGCCTTATTTGAATAATGTATGGTTATCACTTATCAGTAATTGAATCTTGAGCTAATACTATAATTTATATGATGTCATTTTGAATGTTTATGATTGTTAATTAGTTTGGAGTAATAGGTTGTTTTCATTAATAAGATCATTAGAATATTTTGATGCTCAATCATTTTTTAATTTTTTAAGTATTGATCTTTCCCTGCTTCTCTCCATTAGTCTATACCGCTATTGGAAAAACCAGGAAATTGTCCATAAGCCAGCTAGTACCAGTACGTCATGGCCATCACCCACTGTAAGGTATGCCACTTCCAGGCATTATTATTACGTGCAAGTTATTCAATGGAGCAGAACGTGGAACAGCTGTTTTCTGACCATTCTCATGTTTGTTTGCGTGTCCATAACCAAGTGAGTACGCCTGTTTGTGCTCAAGTGTAGATAGTCAGGTTAGGACTCCATGTGGGGACGTTGTTCATAATAAAATAGTTGTTTTTCTTATTCGTTGCCAGCATTTGTCTCGCTCTCTGCCTGTCTCAATGCCCTCAGTTGCTGTATAATATATGTCAAACTTGATAGGAATGAGCACACAAATGTCAGGGTAAGGATACATTTTGGGAAATCTATCTTCACAGGGGGGGGGGGGGGGGTCATGGCCATCATCCACTGTAAGGTATGAGATTGGAGACTAACAAAAATGCATGAAGTATGTCAGTTAAATCGGGGTGGTTACTAGTGTAATCCAGGAGCTGACTCAAAGGCCACAGCTAAGTGTCCGTGAAGTCTGCAGATAAACAGAAGGATATACTGTAAATTTTGCAGTGGCACATCTCTTAGACATCTCTCTCTTAGACATCTCTCTCTTAGACATCTCTCTCTTAGACATCTCTCTCTTAGACATCTCTCTCTTAGACATCTCTCTCTTAGACATCTCTCTCTTAGACATCTCTCTCTTAGACATCTCTCTCTTAGACATCTCTCTCTTAGACATCTCTCTCTTAGACATCTCTCTCTTAGACATCTCTCTCTTAGACATCTCTCTCTTAGACATCTCTCTCTTAGACATCTCTCTCTTAGACATCTCTCTCTTAGACATCTCTCTCTTAGACATCTCTCTCTTAGACATCTCTCTCTTAGACATCTCTCTCTTAGACATCTCTCTCTTAGACATCTCTCTCTTAGACATCTCTCTCTTAGACATCTCTCTCTTAGACATCTCTCTCTTAGACATCTCTCTCTTAGACATCTCTCTCTTAGACATCTCTCTCTTAGACATCTCTTAGACATCCCTTAGACATCCCTTAGACATCCCTTAGACATCCCTTAGACATCTCTCATGGCCCTAAATCATTATTTTTCCCCCTCAGTCTGAGAAGACTTCCCTCTCTGTGGTAACCAAGCCTCTACACTGTTCTTAACATTGGTTCTCTCTTGTGCATCTTTCTTATTGCAGCACCTGAATTAGCATTGGGGATTCATAAAAGGGATTAATAAAGTGAGCATTAGGAAGTACTTCTTCACACAGAGAGTTGTCACCGTGTGGAATAGCTTGCCAGGTCATGTAGTAGAGGCAGAAACTCTGGGTGTTTTCAAGACCAGGCTTGATATGGTGCTGGACACTATCTAGTTTGTAGGGGAGCACTAGGTATCCTGTAGTGGTAGGAAGATGGCGAACATTGTTGGGCTGAATGGCCTGTTCATTAAGTCAGTGGTTCCCAAACTCGGTCCTCGGGGACCACTGTGTATGCTGGTTTTCGTTCCAACCACAATTGCAATCCCAAAATCCTAACAAGCTGTTAATTTTTCTTAATTAGGTGCTTTCCATGTTTGGAGGGATTATTTACCCTCTTAAGCCACATCATGTCAGAAATAGCTATGCATGCCATGAAGAATAAAAATTCCCATGTTCCTACTGTGCTTATTGGGCTGTTTTGCAAATAGGTAACATTTTTTAAAAACTGATCAAATTAAAGACTGGGGTGAATCAATTGGCTCCTAATTAGGTAGTTGAAAACGTGAGTTCCCTCATCAAGTTTTTCTTAAATGTATTAACACTGCAAGTTTGGCTCATTATCATTTTCTTTGTCTTTTTTTCATTATTTATCAAATGGTTAGTTTTAGTGGCCATATATCTACAATTTCACCAATTAGGAGCCTATTGATTCACCTCAGTCTTTAATTTTATTTAATAAAATAAATTTGGTCAGTTAAAAAATATTATTTTTTTTGCCCCTTTTTGTAATTATTTGCAATATAGCACAATGAGAATATTGTACTTTTATTATTCATGACATGCATAGCTATTGCTAACATAATGTGGCTTAAGAGGGTCAATAATCCCTCTAAATATGACAAACACCTAATTAAGAACAATTGACATCTTGTTAAAATTCCGGGATTGCAATTGTGGTTGGAACAAAATCCAGCATACACAGTGGTCCCCGAGGACAGAGTTTGGGAACCACTGCATTAAGTTATGTTATGAGCTACCTGCTTTAGGCTGGTCAACTTAAATGGTTAATTTCACTCCAAAAGGTATTCATCAACTTATGGGAGGGTTTGATCGGTTAGGGATCCGCACCTTGGTCAATCAGGTGGCCGTTGACTGCATGCGAAAGCCGCACGCAAATGGCCTTCCTTCCACACGCTCTGTTAAGCTTAGCTGTATTCCTCCATGTGATAAGAAGCCACTAGTGACACCACATGTACTGGAGGAGAACCGTGGGTGTCTACTCACCCGAATCGGCAGTGGAGTTTGCAGCATAAATGCTCAGCCCCACATTGTCCACCAAATTTACATTTAAAAAACAGTAAAAAGTATAGGGGGAAAAAAAAAAGTCATTTCTTAGCTCGAGAACAATTTGTGCCGTTTTGTTCACGTGGAATGTCCAACACTTATCTAGCATCTGCTGGTTGCCATTGGTCACATTGTTTGTTATTGTGTTACATTACATTACAGGCATTTAGCAGACGCTCTTATCCAGAGCATTTTAGCATTTAGCATTTTATTTTATTTTTTATTTTTTTACATATTATCCATTTATACAGCTGGATACATACTGAAGCGATTCAGGTTAAGTACCTTGCTCAAGGGTACAACGGCAGTGTCCTACCTGGGAATCGAAACTGCAACCTTTTGGTTACAAGGCCAGTTCCTTAACCATTATACTACACTGCCGCCCGTGTTGCTGGCTGCAAAATTGATCTCCCATTATAACCCCATGTAGCCCTATAGACTTTGTCCCTAGTGGTTGAGACGTATCCGTCTCAATTACAGTATTCATGTTTGTCTGAAATTATAAACTACAGCTTTAAGAAAACCCTGTTGATTTTGACGCAGTATTTTTTAAAAGGGTAGCCACTTGCGAAAACCTCAGCTTCTCCAGTTGCACTGCAGTGCCATAAAATAGGAGGGTGTTATCAATAGCCCAAAGCACTTACGACCCTCCTCTTACCACAGCCACAGACTGTAAAATGCACCGTTTATACATGTTAAGAAAATCATGTTCACGTATAGAAACAATAATATATTTTTTAAAACGTTGTACAAATGAGCATTCGCCATTTTCCCTTGCTTACTGTACTATATACAGTACCTGATGCACTTTTGGTTTAGAACCGTTTAATCTCTCGTATAAATATGTTTAGGAAACCAAGTACTTACCAGTATATTCCCCTACAGCTGTTTTCTGATGAACCCTAAAGAGTTTATCTTGTTACATTTTGCCAGTCCCGCACAGTTCACATTTCCACAGCGACCACCCGTCGCACTTAGGGCTGAAATATGTTGCTGTTCTTGTGTAATTACACACGTGCTTTTGTACGTTTTTTTTTTTTTAACGTATTTAAATACATTCGGCGACGTCTGTTATGGTTATTATATATATACTGTATGTGACTATTCTGAAATAAATGTATTCTGTAGCAAATTTCTGAATGACACAACTTCTTCTTCAGTTCAAACTTAAAACCATGGATGTGCAAGGAATATTTTTTGAGATATTGACATTTAAATAAACTAGTAGAAACCAGGTGGAAATTGCCTCTGGAGGGCCAAAGTAAATAGGGTTAAACATCCGAGTTTGTTGAATGTGTCCTTCCACAATGACTGACTCTTTGTTAATCATGTTTTTAACCCACTTTACACATGTAAAAATGAATGAGCAATAAGTACTGATGTCCTTTTTTCCAGTGTATCATTGGTATAGTGCACTAGCGGTTAGCTCAATGGCGGTTTAAAGCTTACAAGAATTTAAATACTTGGTGTGGCTGCCGCAGGCCAGATAGTGACAGGATTTCTGATGTGTCATTAATCTACATTTTATAAAACCTGTTGTAACTGCAGGTGCTGTGAGTGTTGATTGTAGTCAGGCTTCCACCGCGAAGGTTTCTCTTTATGAGAAAAACCATCCAACACCTCAGGCTTTTAGGAATATTAAAATGAATCTTCCTTTCCGGGGATGACCTGTGTTACATTACATTACAGGCGTTTAGCAGACGCTCTTATCCGGAGCGACTTACACAACCTTTTTAGCATTTATTATTATTATTTATTTACATATTATCCATTTATACAGCTGGATATATACTGAAGCAATTCAGATTAGGTACCTTGCTCAAGGGTGCAACGGCAGTGTCCTACCTGGGAATCGAACCTGCAACCTTTCGGTTACAAGGCCAGTTCCTTAAGCATTATACTACACAGCCGCCTGTGGACTCTGCTTCAGAGCAGTTTCAGAACTTTTTATGAACTTTACGAAGAGAAGCCTGGCCTGCATGTCTGCAGGGGGTCTCGCCAATAAAGGGAAGCCGTGTCAGGTGTTATAACCAGTACAATGTGCCTCAGAGCGGGATGCTGACTAATAGTGAATGATCCAGATTATACATCGTGTTTGAAATGGAAACAGACGATTCGTGGCCATTTAAAATGAATAATTCAGAGTACTTTTAAAAAAAATTATTATTATTTTTTTGTATAAATTGGATGGGAAGTGGAGTGGGTTCCTAAAAATGCATGTAGTGTCTGATGACTGTGCCAAATGTGGCATTTTGTCATTTGTAATTTGCTTTCATAATGAAGCCATTGACGCCGAACAGGTAGAGGCCCGAGGATATGAATTATGATTTTGTCGTGCTACTGTAGAGCTGCCCCCTCTACTTCAGCAGAACACACGCACGCACGCACGCACACACACAGAGAGGGAGATTTGTCAGTTTATAGTTTACGTACTCTATCCTAAGACAATCCACCTAAATCTCAGCAATGTATCTGTCACCAGACCTCCCTTAGGTCTCCCACAGTCATATTTCACCTAGTAATACAGACTGACAGTCTTGCTTCTTCAAACAAAAACAAACAAAAAAAAATTAAATCAATAAATGAGGAGTTGACTTGTTTTGTACAGAATAAAGACGACCGTATCTATAGGAAATCTTCCCACAAAGCTCTCTCAGCAAGGAAACTAATGCACTCCCCCTGCCACGGTGAACAGAGAGAGGGGTCCCCCACAGTGCACGCTCTGCTTCTTGTCAGAAGTTTCAAAGCCCCCCAAAACTATCAGCTGCTGAGAGAGAGAACGAGAGAGACATTGACATGCAAGGGCTTTTTAAAGTGTTACAAATTACCTCATTAGTGTGAGCCCCAGTTACGACAATAGAAGCTCCCCTGTGGTTCCAACAGTGGAGAGAGAGAGATGTTATGCTGGCCTCTTTCTCCTCACGTCAGACTGACTGGAATTACAAACACTGCCGAATCCTACTTCACCGTACTCAAATTAATGCTTTAACTGCATCACAGCTTGCCGAGGACTTCATTCATTCTTCAGCTTATGGAAAACGTGACCCAGAATTCCTCTGCTTAATTTCTCACCCCTCCATCAGAGCTGGCGTGAGAGATGGAGTGGGGGAACATAATTCTATCATTAAAGGTTTCTGCAGTCCTCCTCTCGTGTAATTAAAGTGGATTGGAAGGACAGTTTCGTCCTGAGAGCTGTACTTTCCATCTATGATAAGAGGGTATTTGTGTCGGTTTTCACACAATAGGAGTCAAATGAAATAATGGAGTCTGCGTGGTTTTCATCATCATTTCAAGCAGTCACTGTGCTCATCCATTATCTGTGTGTGCTTTATTTTTCTCATACACGCATGTTGTCAGGATGAATATGCTAAACTGGAAGGGGATTATAAAAAGGAGGTCCATCAAGCCTTATACTGAATTTGCTAAAGCCTATATTAAGTGCCTATAGATGTCTGCAATCTTTAGGCACAGAAGCAACGTCATTGGTGTTTTTAGGAGAAATAGGCTGCGGTTTAAACTCAGAACTATGGATAAGTGCAGTGAAATGCTGTCATTTGAAAACCGAAGGTTTTTCTCTGTACTTTTGTGCAAAGGTTTTCAAGGTTTTTCTCTTTTCATAGTTGCATCACATCAAGGAGAGAGGTTTTGAGACCATGTCTGTATTAATGTCCTATCAGCTGTACCCCTGATATTGAGCCCTTATCAGTGTCCCTGCACCCCTCCTACCTTCCCCGTGAGTTCCCACAAATATTTCTCGCTATTGTTTATATCCATCCAAAAGCAAATACTGATAAAGCAGCAGATATTATTTTTAATATTACCCAAGAATTTGATGAAATCTCCCCAGATGTGCCCAAGTTTATAATGGGTGATTTTAATAATTGTACCCTCAAATGCACACTGTCTACCTATTCTCAGTATGTCACCTGTCCTACAAGAAAAAACAAAACCATTGACTTATGTTATGGCTCCACCCCTAAGGCGTATTTATCCATTGCCAAGGCCCCTCTGGGTGGTTCAGACCACAATACTGTCCTTCTTAGACCCACCTATAGACAGGTTCTGAAGAGGGTGAAGCTTGTGGAAGAGCAGATTCAGGTGTGGGATGAGGACAGTGTTGAGACTCTGAAAGGGTGCTTTGAGTGTACATCATGGAACGTTTTTGAGGATTCGTCTGCCGATTTAAATGAGATGACAGAAGTTATCTCAGGGTATATAGACTTCTGTGTGGGAGTGGTTATCTCAACAAAGACCAGCAGAGTGTACCCAAACAACAAGCCGTGAGTGACTAAAGGGTTTTAAAGGAGGTAGTAAATGAGAAAGAGGGTTTTTGCCTCCGGAAGCCTGCGGGACAGGAAGGAGATACAGAGGAAGGCAGATACCCTGGACACCATGTAATTCAGTTGGCGGATGACACCGCTTTGGTCAGCCTACTGGAGCAGGATGAAGTCGAACATGGTCCAGTTCTAAATGACTTTGTTGACTGGTGTGAGGCCTCACATTTGAATCTGAACACATCCAAGACCAAAGAACTGATTTTAGATTTTAGACGTGATGCTCCACCACCTACTCTATCTAGGATCAGAAGAGAGGAGATTGAGGTGGTGATGGAGTATAAGTATCTTGGTCTCATCATAGATCACAAACTCTCCTGGGACCAATGTGCCGATGCTATTTTTAAGAAGGGCCAACAGCGTATTTACTTTCTTAGAAAACTTTACTTTTTTAATGTTGATAACAAAATTCTCACTTTATTTTACAAATCTTTTATTGAGAGCATCCTTTGTTATTGGATTGTGTGCTGGTACGGACATTCCAAAATCCAAAAAAAATCCAAAAGAAGAAATTAAGAAAAACGGTGAAGACCTGTGGGAAAATCATGGGGGAGCAGCAGGCTGACCTGTACCACCTGTACCTGACCAGGCTGACTGAGAAGGCAGACAAGGTCTGCATGGATACATCCCATCCACTTTCAGTGGAGTTCCAGCCACTCCCTTCTGGTTGGAGGTATAGATACCCCAAGATTGGACTAGGGGATGCGGAATATATAGACTAGGGGATGCGGAATATATAGACTAGGGGATGCGGAATATATAGACTAGGGGATGCGGAATATATAGACTAGGGGATGCGGAATATATAGACTAGGGGATGCGATATACATGGATGCATAGAGGATGTGCAGTATACTTACTATTTGTTTTTATTATAATTGTTGGTATACAGTTATTGACATGCACTTTAAATGCCTGCCTGGACTGTGATGTTATTTATGATGGCTGCTATAGATGATCTTGGACTATTGTTGTTTATCTGATGTACTTTTAACGTGTCTTTATGTTCTGTGCTGTACCACAAATTGCCTCTCGGTGTCACGGTTTGGCAGCCTTTGGCAGCATCTCTGCGGACCTGGCTCCTCTGGGCCGCGAGAGGGCTCCCCGGGTTTACTTTTCCGCCGTTTTCCGTGTTTTTCCGCTGCCAGATGATTACCTGGCGCACCTGTTCCGAGTTTCCTGCTGGCTTTATAAGCGCGCTGCTTCCTTCTTCTGGCGCTTGTGTGTCATTCTTTCCACTCTAGCCAGGTAACTCGGTATTGGAATTTTCAGGCGACCACTTGTGCTTTTGAGCTTTAAAAGTATACGCGGGACTGGCCTGTAGTATTTAGAGTATTTAGTTCTTAGGGTTTTGTTCTCTTTACTCTTTATTTTTCCTGCCTTGGTTTTTGTTTATCTGTCTTGCTACTAGACAGCAACCTCAGCTTCGCCTCATTTCCGTTTGCCTTTATTTTAGCTCTCATAGTTTCGGAGCTATAGGCTATTCTGTTCCGTTTCTTTTCTCTGCTCAAACCTGCAAGCTTCAACCAAATTATTTGGGTTGTTATTATTTTTGTCTCACGTCGGGATTACCTCTCTGTTTAATTTCTCGACTCTGGTCTGCGAGCCCTATTTTATTCGGGTAGTTTTTATTTCTTTTGGGTTTTAGACGGGAGTTTCTTTCCCGTCTTTTCTTCTTTCTCCTTCCCTTTCAGAATCCCTTTCAGTTGCGTCTGGTCCTCCATCCCGACCCCCCTTAGACTTAGACTTACACTCGGAGGACATTAAAGTTTTCTAAGTTGCAGTGCCGGGTTGGTTCTTCTTTCATCAGTTATCCTACAGTAGTGCAAAACATATTGCATTTTAAGGGCTGTTCACCTTATGAACCATGTCAGTGCAAGTTCCATCCATCCGTCCTGCTTATTCCTGGTCAGGGTTGTGGCTGGAGCCTATCCCAGCATGCTTTGGGCGAGAGGCAGGAATACCCCCTGAATGGGTCGCCAATCCATCGCAGGGCTCGCACACCATTCACTCATGCACTCATACCTACGGCAATTTAGAGTCTCCAATTAACCTGCATGTCTTTGTACTGTGGGAGGAAACCCATGTGGACACGGGGAGAACATGCAAACTCCACACAGAAAGATCCTCAGCTGGGATTCAAACTCAGTACCTTCTCCACTGCAAGTTCAGCATGAAAATGTTCCTTGTGTAAACTTGCACCAGGAAGAGGGACACAACAATGGTCTTATTTTTTCAGTTGAGAAGACCTCAGTGAATAATCTATGCATGATTACACCCACTAGGTAGAAATCTAGGGGACATAAAGTAAAGGTCCATCGCCAGGATTTGCTAATTAACATAATTCTTCAGCAAGAAGGTAGGACTAATTAGTGAAATCAGCTGGCTGAGTCTATGGGCGAAAGAAACACATGGTAGGACTTTTACTTTATGTCCCCTGGATTTCCACCTCTGCCCACTAGATAAACAAGATCTAAATGGACATCTTGGCTTTTGTGTATAACTTCATATTATAATTCTAAATACTATGTGTGATATTCATTTTTGCCTTCATTATACGGTACATTGTGTGCCGTGGCCCATCAGGCGTTTATGGACACAATTCAAAGAACAAACGCTGCGCAGTGTGTTTAACAGATAAATATAGATAAACTGATCTCTAGCAGTGATCCCTAGTGAGTTCATGACTTCTCTCTGACCTTGTGTTGTTTGACTCCAGAAAGAGGAGAGATGCAGGGTAAAGCTGGCATGTGCCATCCCTTTGAAGCCCCGCCCCTAATGACATAAGCATGCTCTTCATTAGATTCCACGTGGTTAATGTTATTAACCGTAACTCATAAAAATGTACTTTTGTCTGGAAAAAGCTTAAGCCTACACAAGCCCACTACAGCCTCCGCGAAGTAAGGTTGGTCGTTTAATATGGTCTACGAAGAGTATACGGACATGGCCATCTGCCAGAACACAAAAGAGCATACAGTACATGAGAAATTGGTGTTCTATGTCGAAATGAGCCAATACATGTTTATAAAAGGTTGCACAATCGGATTACTAATCTGTAGTTAAGGAAGATCTTTATAGCCAAATGGGATTAGCCCATGAAGATATGTATAAAATAAAAAAAAGAATTATGGTGTCTGCCTTCGTCCAAAATGATGCGCATGCAAACTCGTTCATTTTAATTTTGTTCATTTTTCTCTGCAAAGTTCAATGGAACATCCGCAGAGATGGGGGAGCCAATTTGTGGATTATTTTAAAAGCAGGCATCTGAAAAAGATCTAAAATTGTCCAGGCTAAATACATACCTAGAAAGAATAGTTGTGGTGGTAATAGGTTGGTTTTTTAGAAGGGTTTTCATGTATAGGGTGATTGGCGGGTGTCTGTGGCTAGTAATGCAGTAGGCCATGTTAAACAATAAAAAAAAATAAAATACACAATGTAGATGTTTCCAGTGAGAAACATTTGTCAGATTTTTACCATCCATTTCACATGTTTTTTAAAAACTGTTTTTGCATGGTTTTTATTATTAAATGTGTGTGTGTGTCTGGGGGGGTCTAGAATTATGCAAATGTATTTAAACGGCCTTGTTTTTTTTCGCTTGGATGACAATATTAGGGTAGGCTAGTTGAAAGGAAATATAATAATATAATGGGTATATACAGTATCCATGATCACAGCATGATCGTGAACCCATCACTATGAAGCTGTCAGAAACCTATATGGTGCGATATGAAAACAAGCAGTTAAAAAAATCTCTGTTGAAAAGAAAAGGAGAAACTCTTGTTGTTTCAAGAGGAGAAATTTTGTCAGGAAAACAAGAGGAGAAACTCTGAACCTCCTAAACTGTGTAATAGCGGATAAAATTTCAGTGGTGCTATCATCTCGATCTGCAATGCCCTCTGCCTGAATGAGATTTTATGACCCGGCAGTGAGTAAAAACAAGTCATTATAAAATGCACTTTGTGTATTAAGCCTGGAATCACTACATGTTTACTTTAATTCCAAGCTTCTCTTTGGTTTTCGGAATAAAAAAAAAAATATAACTCTAAAGCATATTTTAAGCTTTTTTAAGGCTTTCCTGATTTTTCTCTGAAGCTCAGAACTCCAACAATTAACAGCTGTTCATCACTAGATACCCAACCTGGGGCCTGATTTACTAAGACCTTTAGCACACTCAAAACCAATAACATGACCAATGATTGGTGCAAGACAAATACCATGACCAAATCATTGGTTGTTTGTGCTAAAAGGTTTTGCAAATGCTAAAGGTCTTAGTAAACCCAGGTCCTGGAGAGCCGCAGGGTCTGCTGGTTTTTGTTGTTACTCGCCACTTAATTGATCAATTAAAACAGTTGATTACACAGTTAACTCACCTCACCTGGTTTCTTTGGTTTAAGTAGTTGCTGTATTTAAGGTGAAAACTAAAACCAGCAGACCCTGCGGCTCTCCAGGACCAGGGTTTCCTACCCCTGCCCTAGAGTCTATGGATTCATGGATCTCA
Source organism: Synaphobranchus kaupii (assembly GCA_029718625.1). NCBI lineage: Eukaryota > Metazoa > Chordata > Actinopteri > Anguilliformes > Synaphobranchidae > Synaphobranchus > Synaphobranchus kaupii. The sequence continues at coordinate 113,954,103 of CM056380.1, forward strand.
GAGAGAAGCTGCGACGAGCGAACGGCAACAAAAAGCTCTGTTCACGGTTGCCATAGCAATGCGCACACAACCGATACATTTTTTGTTTCTTGTATGTCCATTTTTTTTTTTTTTTTAGATCACCTGGATTTGCCAGGTGACACCATTCTTCAGCCATGGCTGTGTCTGAATACGACCCCTGTCCCCTGTCCACTGAACTGTGTCCACTCAGACCTCTGTCTGCTATGTGCCCTGACCCTTCACTTTGCAAGCAGTGTGCAAAGGAAATCCCGCAACACTCTTTCCAAACTAGTGAGGAAGTAGTTTGTAATATTTTTTTTTTTTTAAATTGAGAATATCAATCAGTTTACATATTGTTACAAAGTGTAGATTATGAATGAAGATGGAATGAATGAAGAGTAGTTTGTGATATGAACCCATCTTGTACCATTGATATGCTTATACGCTCCATGTCTTTTACGTTTTTACTTCCGGGTTACTTACTGAAATTGTCGGATGAGTGCACCGTTCTGCAAATGAGCGTGCTCCTGAATTCCCACAACAAAACCCCGGAAATAAGGGACTCATCCTGGTATTTTAAGTGCCCCCATTTCTGAGAAAAAGTCGCCCACTCAAAGGCTTTTTGACGAAGTGGACTCAAATATGCGCCCTCAAAAGGGTGCAGGGGTCGTATTCGGACACAGCCCGGGAGACCTAGAACTAATTAGTGAAATCAGGCTTGCTGAGTTCATGGGTGGAAGAAACACATGGCAGGACTTTTTACTTTCTGACCCCTGAACTTTCCAACTCTACTCCTAAGGTCATACTCACCTCCTCCTTTTGAACTCACATGCTCGGGCATTTTCAATAGTTTATTTTAATAGTTTAATACTTTTCCGCAGGACTTGTCCTCTGCGTGCTTCTCAGGGTAGCCTCTCACCGCGGCAGACTCCAGACTCTCACTGACTTCTCAGACAGTTGCAATGCGGAGTGTTTGTTTTCAAAGCCGATGCGCGGCAGCTCTACCGCCGACATCACAACCGCGGTTTTAGGAACGAGCCTCAGACGGCCCGCGCCCGAGGGGGGCGGAGCCCGTTACCGTTACTTCAGAGCGAGGAGGAAACGGACGTGCCATTCAAAGCGTATGCACGTGTCGCCGGGGGTGGGGGGTGGGGGGTGGGGGCGTTGGGGGGACGGACGAGCTGTTTTTTTACACATTGTTTTATGGAAATGGCCGGGGAGCAAAGCAGTGACAAACTTGCAGAGAACGGCGATAAGAGCTCCTTTTCCAGAAGCTGGGTCATCTGGGAAACCAGTCAATACACAGAACACACAGCAGTGTTGAAAGATCTCTACGACTAACTTCTTTGGCTAGAATAAGTTTTAGTTTATGTTATGAGCATAGACAGGCTTGTTTTTTTAGTTTTTTTTTTTGATTTATCAGTGGAACGTAAGCATAAAGGATCAGGTTAATTGTAAGGCACTGTGCCTTGTTCTTTCAAAAATGTGTTTTTTTTCTGTGTCATTTAATTTTATGTGCCGTAGTATTGGACATTAAGACTTTTCTCCGTACCAGAATATTGTATAGGAATTGGGGGGAGAACATTTGAACTCAAACAAGCTCGGATCTTATTTAATATTCCACATGGAAGCCAGGGTATATTGGATTAATATTCATGTTTTTCAGATCTAGACAGTGGCGCATACAGGAATCCCAGGGCTGGTTTAGCATACCCATTTATTTTGTTACCTATAGCTCATCTGCTTACACATTTCTATCTCACCACTCTTGCACTCTGCAAGATTACTGTCACTCAGTTCAGGAAACTGAACATTTGTTATATATACTGTATATACAAAATGTCTTCATCTTCTTTGTTATGCCCCAGATTTCTGACCAAACACAATGTGACAATGTCAAGTTAGGTAGCTACCTGTTTATATTTATAAAGTTGATGGACTGTTAGTTGAGGAAACCATTTTGACCAAAAGATAGAGGACTGTACAGTTTGGCTAATAGAATTGTACATAAAAATACAATTTCACAAACGTATTACATTTAATAACTGTATTCTTGGGAAGTACTTCAAGGGTGTCTGTGGCTTGTATGTAGCTAGTGATGCAGTAGGCCATGTGAAAAACATATACAGTGTAGATATTTCCAGTGATATGTCCTAAAATTTGGCAGATTTTCACCATCCATTTCATTTTCATATGTTTTTTTAAACTGGTTTTCTTTTTTTAATTTAGTGCCGGGGATCTAAAATTATGCAACGGTATTTAAACTCCTTGTTTTTTTTCCCCCTTGGGTGAAAATATTACAGTAGGCTAGCCACATCCTCCCCCATCCATTTAGTTTTGTTAGGAGAAGCTAGCACACAGCAGATGGCCAATGGGGGGGTGGGGGACTGCGGTTGTGAGAGATCATTAGGTATATCTTTCCCCAGTTCTGTGCTTTTTCAGTCTTCTCCCCAGAGAATTTTGGGCAATTTCAGCTTTCCTGTGGTGCGGGAAAGTTCTTCAGTCAGAGTAATGGCCACTCGACAAAAGCGAAGACATTTGCCCACCAAGAACGATTATCGCCTCCCACGTATACATAATCTGTCACGCTGGCGTGGGATTTGTGGGTGCATATGTCTTTGAAGTTTTGATTTTCTTTCTTTGTGATCGGGGTGCATTGTAATAGAACTGTCAACACTTAAGACATAAGGCGACGCATCCATGCATGCCTCCTTAAAATAGCAAGGTAGACTGAAGACGATGCCAACTTTCTGAAGGAAGATTTCTCAGGTGCCATAAAATATATTATGGGGGGGCGGGGGGGGGGGATGTGTGAAACCTCAGCTGAAAGTTATGGACTGAGGGGGAAGGCACATTAAAGATATCACACCTGTTTTCACTTGCACCTATATATATTACACACCAGGAATAATAAAGTAGTGAATGACAGTCATTCATCACCTTACCAGTAGAAAATTAAGCAGCGTTCCTCCAATCACAGAGTACGCTAACGGAAAAAAAACCAATAGAACAATGTCAGTGGTGATTGGTGGATACTTTCTGACAATACTCCCTGTGGGTATTAGCAAGTATGCATGGAGTCACTGTTGGCATTGTGTGATTGGTTGTATGCTCCACGAGTACTCCTGTAAGGTGACATCACATCATATTTACCTATGGAACCATGAGAACCTGTGACTTCTTTCCCCACCTTCAGAGGTGGGGAATGATCTGGAGAACAGGTTTGATCAGCGCTCAGGTTTAAACAGTTCATCTTGGTGGGGTCCAAATAGGAACACACAAGTCCCTCATCACAAGTATCACCTAAAAAGACCAATGAACTGTACATTATGATTAATAATGATTAAGATTAATTGATATGCAAGTATGAAAATAAACCACCATTGATACTGTGACACAGCAAGGACGATCACGTCAAAGTATTAGTAGGTACCGGCTTGCTGGTGACCCTTAAAAAAGACATGCCTGTCCCACAGTATTCGGAAAAGGCATTTTCTCCCGCTCATTTTCCCTTAGCAGGACAAAACAGCGTCAGTCGTATGGAGAGACTGCAAGATGAGTGTGGCTGTATGATTGGGCATTCCAAATTAGAGAGGAAATGGGGAGGAAGAAAGCATTTAAAAATATAAAATTGGTCCCGCTCTTTCTTCCTCCGTTTCATGTAGTTTTTCTCTAAATAAAATTAATAATAGTCGTCATCCTCACCATTAAAATTAATAAACTTTTTGCCTCTGAAGACTTGCATGATCGATGCAATAAGCCATGGTAAATTATACATTCAGCTCAGTCTTGTTTTCATGTCATTTTACTGCCAGCATCATCTGCACGGAAATGTATTATGGCTGAATCAGTATACGGATCCAAAGAAAATTATATATACAACGAGAAGTAGCACAGTGATAATGGAGCATAGTGATAATGGATTCTGTTCCAGATCAGAGAATCTCTAGGTCATTAAAGTGGAATGTACTTATCAGGGAAGCAGAGGGAAATGCTGTTCCTTCCCTCTGTATCTCCTCACCTACAGACGGTGACCCCCTTGTTATGCATGTTACTCTCCGTTCAGCCCTCTGACATGTTGTCTGTTTGACCACCACATTTCCCAGTGTCCCTGTGGGCCCGAACCATCAGCCTACGGGTTGGTCTACCCATGTTCAGCTGCGCGTAGATTTTTTTCGATTCAGTATAAGCTGTGGAGAAACTCAGTGAGAGACTGTTTTGTAACCAAACAGTGTGAACCTATTACTGTTTTTATGAAGTACACGTAAGAGCACCATGGTAACAGTTTGAGGACAAAGGAGTGCTCGGTCTTCATGAATGACTTCACCGATTATGTTTTCCGAGTCGAAGAATCATGGCTTGAGGTTTCAAGGTTTTGTCTGATGGATGACTAAACGTCTGAGCCTATACTGAAATTGTGAAACATCGAGTGCCTGCATTCATTAAACCTGATTTATTAAAGTGAATCCAGTTATGTAGTTTTAGGTTTGGATGGAGCAAAGACCCGGACCATCACTGGCACTCCAGGACCAGGGTTGCTTATCCCTGGCCGAGAGAATGGATATGCAATTCTTGCCTTCGAATCCAAATCCGGCCCTGGTTTTCTCTCCCAGGAAGTCAACGGAATAATTAGTGCTACCGATTCTTCTCCCAGGTAAAGGTGGAAAACCGGCAGTTCTCGGCCCTCGAGGACCGTGATTTGAATAACAGGGGCCTAGAGTGGTGCCACACCTGTTTAATTCAGGCTTGTATTTGTTGTCAAACATTGTGTTTGTCTGTTTGTCGTTCATAGCCTAAGGGTTTAATAATCATGCAATTAAAGAATAGGACCCGCATGTGAGAAGATTGGCATACCTGTGGGGGGGAGGTTTGGCAATCATTCATGTTCCTACCACATCAGTCATGAATACGATCTGCACCTCAAATGTTTATACATACACTCCAGTGAGGCAATCTAACATTAGTGTTTGGCATTTTCAGCTAGTGAGACCGCACCTCATTTGTGAATTGTCCTATTTTAACACTACCGAAATGTGATGACAGCAATGGTGAGCTGTATTGGAGATCTTATCTGGCTGCAGATAGGTTTATTGGATGCAGGTGGCCATGTGCTGGAGGCACTCAGCGTTTCACCATTCAGAATATTCAGGCTCGGACTTTTAATCGTCCATTAAGCTCTTGTGATCAAGCTCAGATGGAACAAAAACCCAGAAATGTCACCGGCACCCCAGGACGCGGGTTGCATACCCCTGTCCAAATCCTTGGCTTGTCACATTAGTTACCAGTGATAGATGTCCTGTCATCTTGAGTTTGATCAGCGTCCCTGCATCTTTGGACTGAATACACCAGACGCAGAACACAGAATACTCTGCTTCAGCTTTTCATGGCCAACAAAATAGTAATTTCATCCCTTCTGGAAATATAAATGACATTAATGAAATTATGGGAACCATGCGGAATCATGGTATGAAACCATCTGAAATACAGATGGGTGACAAATTAAAGGAAAAAGTAAGGTGTTGGGCCACCATGAGCCGCCAGAACAGCTTCAATGCTCCTTGGCATAGATACTACCTCTAGTCTAGCATAGATGCTAGTCTCTAGAAGTCTACTAGAGAGATGGAACACCATTCTTCAAAAAGATATTCCCATAGGTGTTCAATTGAACTGAGATCTGGTGACTGCGAGGGTCATAGCATATGATTCACATAATTTTTATACTCAAACCATTCAATGACCCCTCATGCCCTGTGGATGGGGGCATTGCCATCCTGGAAGAGACCACTCCCATCAGGATAGAAATATGTAGGGAATACATTTAAATGTATACATGGGGCGTCACTTATGTACTGGAATACGCCACTACCACCTTGAACTGGTGGTGTAGTTTTCGTATAATAAATCAGTCTCATAAGATTTTATGTACTATTCTCAAAAGAGAATATATTAAATAAAAATGGGCAACTTCAATTAATAATGAAATTAATTATCAATAAAATGACACATTTATAATTATCTTAGCAAAATCACAATATTATGTACTCAGTTGATACCGAATTAATATAAATGATTCAGCTAAAAGGTGAAGGCATTTGGGGGAATCCCTGCAATTAGCATTGGCTGACTCAGTTCAACACAAGAGCAAGATTACACACAATCTTGGAAAATGTAATAGTTTATTGAACACAAAGTACCAAACAGAGCCAAGCATGATTCACTACTATAATGTACAAAAACTATGTGCGTGTGTGTGTGTGTGTGTGTACGTGTTCAGAGAGAACAAAGAACCTAAACTGGAGGGAGGTTTAAACCTAGCTTTAGCTGTAGGGAGGTTTAAACCTAGCTTTAGCTGGAGGGAGGTTTAAACCTAGCTTTAGCTGGAGCTAGTTAACAATGGCATGTGGGCCATACCGAACACATAAGGACAACTGTAAGGTTATCAGTGCGTGTGCGTCGAGATCAGCGTGCGGTGTTAAGATTACGGCCGGTTAGTATTTAAGACAGATCACATGCAAGATATTTTCTATGCGGGATGCATTAAAATGAACGCAGCGCAGTGGATGGCTTGGAGCCACCCAAAAGAAAATGGTAACAAACTTTTAAAAAACCAACCAGCCTGCGAGAATATTGGAGAGAGCTCTCTTTGGCACAAATCAGAACTTTATACAGCACCAGACAGGTGCTAGTAATTTACAGACCACGCCCTTCAGCCTCATCTTCGCAACCTAGCAGATCTGTAAGATAGGGCTCTGATTCAGACACAGCCCCTATCTACTGCGTCCTATAATTTGGGCTAGTTTTGAGTTGCCATTTGACTGGAAAGTCTTACAAGATCTGGCAACCCTGCGCCCCACTCATGTTATGTGTTGTTTTTGTTGTATTTGAAGATAAACGTCAGCGAAGCTGCGCCTCTTTTTTAAAAACGAAGCTTCACGTCATATTTATGACCAAAATGTTTGTGTATTTCTTGAAATGTGCTCCCGAATATACTCAGCGAAACCCCAGAAGTAAGTGTGTCACCAAGGCTACTCAACAGTGTGGAAGAGTGCTGATTTGGACACGGCCAGGGAGAAACACAGACAGGCCAACAGGAACAGCAGGGAAGCGTAACAGGAGATATACCAAAAATCCCCCAGTACATAGAAGCAGATCCAAACGGGTGGAGGCTGGGGTGGTAGAGGGTGAGCAGCAGTGAAACAAAAACAAGAGTGGTACAGGCAAAAGCAGTATGGGAGAGATCTGACTCTCGCTTTTAAAATGGCCGCTCCATTAGTGATGCGTGCATGGGATTGGCTGAGTATGAGAACATGCGTTTGCTGAGGCCTGTCACGTCCCGTGTCTCCGTCTGGTTTTTCCGTTTATATGTATTTTCTATCTGGTTGTCCGTTCCGTGTTTTCCCTCTCTCCCTCCATTTTGTGTCTCTACTTCTCCGCACCTCAATTGTGTTTCCTCATTCGTTTCGTCGCTTCTTCGTTAGTTTGGTATTTAGTCTCCTCTGTTTCTCTGTTCTTTGCCAGATCGTCTTGTGCCCTGCATTTGTGCTTGTCTCATTACTTTCCAGCGTTTTTGATTCCTGCCTGTTCCCTGCCTGCTCCTCGTTCCTGTGTCCAGTCCTGTGTACCCGTCGTGTTCCTGTTCTCCTGCCTGTCCAGCCTGCTCCTGTCCTACCTGTTCCTGTCCAGCCCTGCTTCTGCCTTTTGTCTTCCTGATCCCCTGCCCTGACGGATTCCCCGGTTCTGACCCCTGCCTGTTCCTGGACGTCGCTCTCGCCTACCCTGTATTGCACGGATCGCTGAACATTGACCCCTGCCTGGATTTGACTATGTTTCTGTCTGCCCTCTATTGCACTGTTTGCTGGACATTGACCTGTGTTTGTTGACTATGAATAAAGCCTATTCATATTACTTCTGGTGTCTGCGATTGGTTCCGATCAGTTCTCATAACAGAGGCCAACCATTGGTCAGGCACAGAAAGAGTTTCCTGACAGAACTTGTTCTGCGAACTTCATTTGCGATGCTCATTAGTGTAACTCAGAAATTGCATTGTAGCCAATGGTTTTTTCAACAGCTAAAAAGCTGTAAACTCACAACAGCGATAGTCGCCTACCCAACCACATTAGTGAATACAGTATAGGGATTACCTTTTTCAAATAAATGTCAACTGGACTCTCCATTTCAACTGAGAAAGTATAAATTGGATGATGGAGTTACTGAAGGCGGTTTTGTGAAAAATGTGTCAAACGAAAGCAGCCCCATTTAGAGCCTGCCTGGATTTTGTCTGCGGATCAGACGAGGAAGGCTCTGGTTACATTCATATGGAAATGCCACACAGTACTGCTCTATTAGCGGACATCCTGTGATGTCACCGAGGAAACCGAGTGATCTGTTGGCTGTCACACAGAGGATTTTCAGACAAAAATACAGATGGCTGAAGTCAGAGATACACAATTGTGGTAAGGGGAACAGTGGCAAAAATTTATTTTGCAGTTTTGTGACTTTCGTGACGAAAATGACCAAATATCCCCACCCCCACATTTCATAGACCTGCTGCCAGACTAAGATGACAAATTAAACATGTTTCTCGAAGGCACATTTCTGATTCACTGGCCTTTTCAAAAAGTAGTTGCCGGGGTAAGATGTTATGTTGAATAGTTGCAGTTTTTGACTCAGTAAAATATTCTCTTCTCATCCTGGGAAGTTAATTGTACATGCGAAACAGGCAAGATGATAAAACTATTACTATAGAGCAGTGACGAGTAGAACATAAATTAATTAAGTAGATATCAAAGCAATCAGCCAGGTTATTAAGATGCACTGTGGTCCGTCGGTTATAAAGTTGAAATCGCACAAGTTCAAGCTTGCAGACATTGAAGGAAGACATCTCGTGCAGTTTCAGCAGTGGGCGCTAGTGAGCAATGAAACGGTCATCCTGGCAGACGGAATTCTTCATCCCTGGGCTACTCTACGACCAATTAAACACCGCCCTGCAGAGCTGACAGCCAGTCGGCACTGGGACAGTCTGGCTTCAATAATCGGACCATGGGGCATCCCATTAATCCCAAATGGGAAAAGGAAGGTGACGAAAGCACGGAATAATATTTCAGCCTCAGCAAAGGACAGGATCAGTTTGGGGTGTGAAGTTGGATGCTGTAAGGTAAATGGGGAAAAAATAAATGCATCATTTATGTGGGCTTGTAAAAAGATTCTGAAAAAAACAAACAGAAGAGGCTCCAACTAAAATGGTGCATTTTGTTTAAATGGGGCAGGACTTCCACAGGACAGGAATACACTTAAGACAGCAGTATGGTCATCCACAGTCCAATCTTCTGCTTGCAGTTTGTGTGTCAGGTTTGCTTACGGAATCATTCTGTCATAAAATGTTATCAGTCATGATAGCTCAGATTGTACTGGGATATAGAATAGAATCAAACTTTATTGTCCAACCAGGGTTGTAAAATTGTCTTTGGCCTCACCTAGGCACTGAAACACACGAGAAATGCAACATATTCAGTTAAATTTAAGTTTCCCATGATGGTGGTAGTGGGGTGGTGACAACACCCAACACCATGACAACCAAACTAGTCAGAGAAATGGTATAGCCAAAAGCTCTAACGCTGTAAAAACAAAAGCAAATAAAGAAAAGAAAAGAAACACCTTCAAAGCATTCAATTAATTCTGAACACAATTCCAATGGGCTCTCATTTTAGGGGCCTCCTTAAAGCCTGATTCTTGCTCTGCCAAAATAAGTTCCATTTAACGGCTTTTTTCATGATTCCATTAATTTTCCCCCATTTATAAATAATGGCCAAATGGTCTGTACAAGCCTTTCAGTTTAAAGGGATGTAAATGAGTGGTCAGTTTTAAAGACATGCAGCCAAGTCTTTAAAACTGACCACTCATTTACATCTCTTTAAACTGAAGACTCATTTACACCTACACCACAATTGGACATATTCCAAACAGGAGGATTTCAGGTTGGGGGAATGCCAATACTCCAAAAGACTTATTTTATTGCTGAAAGGTTTATACTAGAACAATAATACACAAATGTGTTTTTATTCTATGAAGCTTGTCCTGCTCCCCTGAGGAGCTACTGTAGGCAATGAACGCAGAACGTGAGGAGGTTTGCTCATTTTTGTAATGGAAATTCAAGCCTGAAGACAGACCGTGATGTGAATCTACCATTGGAAACATACGTCTGTGTTTAGCGATTTTGGTGTTGCTCCAGTGATAGAACAAAAACAAGAGGAAAGGGCACACAGCCTTATTGGTAGTTTCCAGGGACCAAATATTAAGAAATGCCATTTTATATTGTATCCTTCGAACATGTACTGGTATATTCCACTTTTCCAAATGAATAAATAGCTCACCCAATCGTACCTGCCATTTGGCTGGCTACTTGCTACAGATATTTGAATTCCACCCAATCAAATGCCTTTTGGTGATGTATGATATGACTTCAGTGTGAATATTAATGTTTTCAGCAAAGGGAGGACTGAATAAATCATTATCAGAAGCCATATGGCACTCAAAAGCAGCTTTTAAAACTTTGAACAAACAGCCCAGTTGAGCCCAAAATAAAAGGTACAAATTGACTGGAATTGCCTCTGCTCTTCTCCCAACAACAAATCCTTTCATTTAGAGCGATCGCCGTACCCAGTTCAAAATACCCAATCAGACAGTCCAGACAACTTCAACGGTTGTTGTTAATGCTGATTTGAAAATAAAAGCAAGTGCTACGTTCCCCCCCCCTCACAAACATGGCCTCAACATTGGCTCAGTATATTTATATGTCCCGTTTTAGCGGAGTAGCCTATGGATCACAGCTGATAACTGTGCTTGCATCCCTATACAACATGTTTTACTGTGGTGTAGTCTACAAGTTCAGTGCAGTTTATTTGTCCCAAGCAGGGAAATTAGGTTTGTAGTCAGGGCGTAAAGAAATTAGTGAACCGGTGTTGGAGTAGCTATAGAGTTAATTAACCAACTGATCCAGGGTAATTAGCAGGAGCAATGCATACACATTAGCTCTCCACTAATGAACTGCCCACCACTATTCCAATACTCGAAAAATACACCCTCCTTTCCTCCACTACCTCCGTGCCCCTGAAACAGATCTTTGTGCCCTAATCTAAAGTTGCTGATTTCATATTAATTACATATGAATTGTTAAATATGAATTAATGTCTCAACACAAATCGCAGTGTCAGGTATATTGTATACTCTACATGCAACTACATGTACTTGAAATGTACAGTTTTGCATATTTCTGGGTAGGAGACGAGTGGAGGAAAGGTGAGGTGAGGTGAGGCGTGAGGAATATTGGGACGCACCTGAAGTGTGAGTTTGTTTCCCTGGAGACGCATGTTTTTTCAGTCAGCATGTTGATAGTACAGAGCACCTGTTTTGTTTTTCTGAATCACAGTGGTGCATGCTTTGATTGCACAGTGTTATTATTCAACCTTTGACCCTCCCTCCCATATAAACAGGATATTGTCAACAGACCCCGGAGCGAAAGAAAGTTAATTGCTTTGATTGAAATTGAAACAGGTTGCAAAATAATTTATTTGGAAGCAGACTAATGTTGAAAAGTCATCTTGATGCAGTTTAATATTAGTGCATCTAGGAGGAAATCTTCAGGAGGATCGGATTAAGACGTGAACATTATCAGCATAATGAAAAAAACAAAGCTATGATTGAGAAAAGCTATGATTGAGAAAAACTAAGATTGAGAAATTGTTGCATTGCAGAGTAGAAAGCAAACACTTCAGAAGATTATTTGACTGATCCCACACAAGCACAATCCAGCCTTTCCAATGTGATATTTGAGGGTAACTTATTGTTTGGTTTGATCCTAAACTTTTGAAGCAAATGGAACTGCATTCATCAGTGCCAGTCTTTATAGCTTTGACTTGTGATCACGGTTCATCTTTTCCGTTTGCAGTTTGTTCGTTTTTGGCACATATTGTCAGATTTAATGTGGTAAGGGGAACAGTGCCAAAAATGTATTTTGCAGTTTTTGTGACAGATTCACTTGCAATTTTGGCACCAACCATTTGGCCTCTTTGGAACCCTATTAGTTGCCTCCAGTTGCTTTGGAAACGCGTATAAATGTGCCAGACCTCTTATACCTGACACACTGATAATTGGCATTCAGCTTACTACGGCTCACCTGTGTAGCCGCCTTTGTAATTGTCATTTAGTTACTTCAAAGTCCTTTTTTTGTGTGGCGCTTCCTTTAGTTTCTTCCTGTAGTTTTGCATATTAAAGATGGAGAAGGTAGATAATTTATTTTAAAAGATCTTTAAAGGGAGCTTTGCAAACAGAAACCAGGAAGCAGGCGAAAGAGGCACTACCAGTTAGAGTTGACACTCAGAGACAAGACAGCCTCTGTAATTCAAACTCAAGAGTCTAACAGAAGATCAGAGGGGCTTGCATCTCATTCGTTCTTTTTTAGTTTGGAACCCTTATGGAATTGTAATATAGTGCAGTACATTTTAAATATATTGTGACGATAATCGTGATACATTTACAATATACTGCAGTGTATTACATTTCCATAATTGCACCCTTAGAGACAAAAAAAAAGGTTCTGAAAGGCTTGGTCTTCAAACCCTTTTTAGTCCGGAACCTTCTATGGTAGGTGCGAAGTGTGTGAAACCTCCCAGATTTAACCATTTTCCCTGACAAACACCGTTGGAACTAGATAGGGTTCCTCCATAGAGACACAGAAGAGCCTTTAGGAACTTTCTTTTAGGGAGTATGGCTGTGAGAATGCATTGTCTTTGTACTTTATAACCATTATAACTAGTTAAGGTTCAGTCTTGCATTGTGTTTTCCCTGCGTTAGCCACCATTATTCATAATTTAGCCTATGTTGGTCACTGTCTAATCTCCCCTGTTCTGAAGTTTCTGCCGTCTCCTGATAGCCTTCATCTTGCATGAGTGAAAGAGATGCTTTTCAACATTAGTTGGAGATTGTAAACAACTTGAAATTGGGTAATGTTCCCTGTGAATGGCTACATAGATCATTGGATATGAGAAGGGGTACAGTCCCTGTGAATGGCTACATAGATCATTGGACATGAGAAGGGGTACAGTCCCTGAATGGCTTGTAAGCTAAACAAGAATATTGTGTGCAAATCAACATGATTTTCTCGTATAGAAACAGATGTTCTTATTCATACATTATTCATTGAGCAGAAATTCATATTCAGAGTGGCTTGCAAAAGTGCCTTCATATGAGTATACAAAGAAAAGCAACCTAGAACCATAATACAAACAACAGATATGATAATAGAAAATGTAATAAGTTTACATAAGATTATATATTTGTTACAGAGAGAGAATGGCTTGTGAATATTGTTTGCCGAGAGGAATACATATGAAAAATGTGACTGGGATCAAAGCTGTGCAGTGATATTGGGTGTGATGTGGTAAGCATCATTTACCATAAGTGAAATGATGCATTATTTAAAACCCTACAAAAATCCCCCTTTGGTGTGGATTAATTTTCATCCTGGCAATGATTCTCCATGTACCTGCCCCCACTTTGATCTCCCAGTCTGGATATCGTACGTTTCATTTCAGAGAATACGGTTATTTCAAACTATTCATTTTCCATTGGTTTATAGTTCGGGCTCAGAAGTTAGATGTTACAAGAGCAGGAGATATGAGTAATGAATTGGCATTTGATGAAGTAATGAATCCCCCTAAAAAAAAAAAAAATGTTAAAAAAAACTTAATTTAAAAATGAAAAAGAATGTGTGCAAATGAAATGACATTGTTAGTGTTGGCGCCAGTACCGCGTAGCAGAGATACAGTTTTGTGGGTAATCCATTCATCCCCCCCTCAGTCATGAATAGAATTAAACATGCAGTCAGTGACAAGATGAGACCTGACTGAGGGCAATTAATGGCCTTTCGCGTTAATGGAAACATTTAGAAATAAAGGCAAAAATTTCAGTCTTGCAATTTTGCCTTACTCATTTAAAAAAAATTAAAAAATTTCAAGAGATATGGATTATTTTGTATATGAAATTAATGTTTATTGTGATGAAGAATAAAACATTCAAGGATAAGTTTGAATTTATCCTTTTGAAAGGCATCGTCACTGTTTGAATGGGCCCTATTCTATTATGTGAAGTCGAAAGCCAATTCAAGAAAGTAGCAATTGACTTTCGTGCTATGTGTGAGTACACATTCTGTCCTGTTTGCTAAAGCCAAGAGAGAAGAAAATTAAACTGAACTTTGCTATGACCTCTGACTTCCAGTGGGTGGAATAGGGAACATATGTATTGTGTAAAAGGAGGTTTGAATTCCAGTTACGCTAGATTCCTTGTTAATCTCTCCTTCCAACTTTTCCTTGACCCCCCATGACATTTTCTGGCGAGGTCAAGGAAAAGTTGCCAGGGAAGGAAAAAGGTTTTTTTTTTTTTTTTTGACTATTCGAATGCAGCCACAGGCTCAGCTGTGTCAGTGCTTGTTGGTGAATATTGATTATACCGTGCCATACATCCAGATAACTGAATATCCGCTATGTGGCTGTATCATCAACCTGCTGAAATGAGCCCGTTTCACACTACAGAGTGCACCCTCGTTCTGTGGGGAGATAGAGTATACTGAACCCCCCTTGTTCTGTGGGGAGATATAGAGTATACTGAACCCCAAATGTGGTGATTAGCTTTGATACTGTGTACATGAGGACAGAGTTCAGTCATAGGTAAGGTAACCGAAAAACTGATTCATTTTAATTTATCCGGTGACCCAAATACAATAGAATCGCATATCCCTGAACACATTCTGTATACTATGGCTGCAATTAAATATGATCAAGGGTAGCATGTAGTATTAAGACTTAGTTTCACTGTAGTCCTTCTTGGTGCAGTCAGCCAGAAATTGTAGGCATGCCTGAGACCATAAAATCATGCATAAATCATATACGCTGATAAAATGGACAAAAGTTCAAACTAAGGGCCTGTAAAATGAGCTCATCCTTGTGTACTTTGCTCATCCTTGTGTACTTTGCTCATTAACCTGTGTTTGACAAATTTTATGCTCAAGTCATTTGAAGATTATTTCCCCAATGCTGCCCTCATTAAAGTCAACCAAATTTCCAAACTGCCCACAGCTGAGTTGTAAATATAAGTTGATTCTTGTGGCAAACTGTGTTCAGCCACACATCCAGTGGGAGAAATGTCTGAATACAAGGGACTTTTTAAAGTGTGATTGCTTCTTTTGATGGCCGAAAGATATATGACTTATAGCAGTGCCTGAGGATTCTGTAAAGGTGCTGCGGTGTGAGCAAGCACTTAGTTATTTGAATATTTTACCATTCGCTTGCAAGACTGTTATCAGGATCAGGATTTGACTGCTTGTCGACCATAAAAAATAAATAAATAAAAAAAATCAAGCAATGAACAGGAGCTTAAGATGCCCACATTGGGGGCTGCTGGGTGCTCATTCGGTTAAGGGACCGTACTGTGGTGCGCCGGTAAGCCACAGGCTTTGTAGTACATCATTAACAACATTATTCACACTTTGCTTTTTAGAAAAAAGAGTTTTGATTATTTGTGCATTCTCAGTAGCCACAGAATATTCAGATTCAAAAACTGAGTAACACCGTCCTTATTAGAAAGATGATTTTAAAGGTTGTATCAGCGATTTTGGGTGGAAACATAAATGATCACATTCATCTGATTTTTCCTCACGATCCGCTAGCTGCCCGCCCCATAAGCAGGCTGTCAAAAAACCGCGTCTCTGTAGGCAGCCTATGCTCCGAGATCGTACACAAAAACAAATGGTACTACCAACTACTCAAAACCAAAATAAACAGTATTCCAACCAATCACAATGATCTGCACAAACGCTAATACTCTTATCTCGCTGAAATCTTGACGGATTTACAAACGGTTTGGTTTCTTACAAACGTTATTAACGTGGTTATAATTCTGGATGCTTGAACACTATTTTTTAAAACATAACATAATTATTCATAAGTATGTTTGTTTGGGATTTCGCTTCAGAAGTGACGTCACGTTTGTGCAGATCATTGTGATTGGTTGAAATACTGTTTATTTTGGTTTTGAGTAGTTGGTAGTACCATTGTTTTTGTGTACAATCTCGGAGCATAGGCTGCCTACAGAGACGCGGTTTTTTGACGGCCTGCTTATGGGGCGGGCAGCTAGCGGATCGTGAGGAAAAATCAGATGAATGTGATCATTTATGTTTCCACCCAAAATCGCTGATACAACCTTTAAGAAAGAACATAGTGTCATTTTTGTGGTTCAGACAGTAGTGTTGTTTGCGTGTTGGCTGGGAGAAATCTCTTTGCACACTTCCAAGTCTTTCAACCTGCTAGCCAGCTGGGTTTGTTTGTATTTGAGATCTACTGTACTGCTGCTAATTCTCAGGGTTTTTATCCCAGTAGCACATCTTTCCTCTGTATACCTTTTGCTGGAAATATCTACGAATGCAGCAGATATTAATAACCATTGGGATGAAGGATTAGTCTTCCTTTTGCAAAAATCTCTCTCGGGTATTTAAACTAGAAACTAATGAGGCCGGCCCTGTTTTGACGTTCATGAAGAAAGTACAGAAAGACCTTGCCAGAAAAAAGTCCACTCTACCCACCTCCACTCCACACTAGTGAGAAGAAAAGATCTCAAAATCAACCCATTCCTTGGTGTAGTTTTTGTATCACAATAATAATAATAAAAAATAAAAATTTAAAATAAACAAATGAGGGGGTTAATCAGAATAAAGAGATTAACAGTATATAAAAGGTGAAAGGTTGTTGAGGCCTAGAGCAGGGGTAGACGGTGACGATGTCCCCTCCCCGCATCTGAACTCCATCACAAGAGTTTGATGGATGATTAAAAGTCAGGGCCTGAATATTAGCAATGGCGACACGCTGTGTGAAACACTGAGTGCATCCAGCACATGGTCACCTGCATCCATTACACCTGATTAATTAAAATCAATCCAGTTATGGAGTTAAGTTTGGATGGAGCAAAAACCCTGAGTCCTATAGCCTTGTCATTTGGATATTTCATAAACTTTGTGATAGCTTTGATTAGGCCTGGTCAAGGCAGTTCAGAATGATTGCTTTGTTTGTAGTGTATAATGTTAGAGAAGCTGGTGTGGTGGTGCAGGGTTATTTTCTGCGTAAAGATGAAGAGAAACCAAAGTATCAAAGGACATCAGCGTGGAGAGTTTTACTGATAGGTGGCCCTTCAAAGGACATCAGCATGGAGATTTTACTGATAGGCGGCCCTTCAAAGAAACAAAATTGAAAAGCTCAAGCTAAACATCCAGGCAAATAACATTTCAGCAGTTGCACTTTGAAATTGGCAAGTGATTGAGAGCGAATGTTGTACTAATTTTGTGTGTAATATACAGCACTTGCCCATGTACAACATTTTAATATTGAGAATAATAAGATGAAGTTTATTCTGCTTCTTTTTTTTTTTCCTTGTGATCCACCCAGACACTACAGGTGTGAGTTTGTAGCCAACTCTGGCACTGCTAAGAATATGTGCACTGTGCCTGCCAAATAAACAAAGGAATATACTGCAGTATATTTAAAATATATTGTGACGATAATTGTGATATATTTACAATATACAACCCCTGGCAAAAATTATGGAATCACCCCACTTAGAGGATGTTCACCCAGCTTGTTTACTTCATAGCAAATAAACAAATCACAGATATGACACAAAACTATTTTTGTTTAATAGCTGAACATTCTGGCTTCGTGAAACATGCCTCAAACAAATTAAATTTTTTAAATTAATGGCATATTTTTTTCCAGATCAAGTAGAGGAAAAAATTATGGAATCACTTTGTAATTTGCATTTCTAAAACAAATACTGGCACAAGTCTAAAAATGCAAATTAGTCTGCAGTTAAAAGAGTGCTTACAGACCTTAGCAAGCTGTTGAACTTGGCTAATTGAAAGGAAACATGGCCCCAACAAGAGATGTCAATTGAAACAATGGAAAGGATTATAAAACTCCTTCAAGAAGGAAATCCAACACAGAGTGTGGCAAAAGATGTTGGTTGTTCCCAGTCAGCTGTGTCTAAAATTTGGTGCAAGTATAAACAAAATATGAAGGTTATAAAAGTAAAACATACGGGTAGACCAAGGAAGACGTCAAAGCGCCAGGATAGAAAACTCAAAGCAATATGCCTAGAAAATGCACAACAAAACAAATGGGCGGAAACAGGAGTCAATGTTTGTGACAGAACTAAGAAATCGGCTGAATGAAATGGGATTTACATATAGAAAAGCCAAACGAAAACCAGCACTTACACCTAAACAGAAGAAAACAAGGTTACAGTGGGCTAAAGAGAAGCAATCATGGAGTGTGGATGATTGGATGAGTGATATTCAGTGATGAATCACAAATCTGCATTGGCCAAGGAGATGATGCTGGAACTTTTGTCTGGTGCTGTTCTAATGAAACATATAAACAGTAGTGCGTGAAGAAAACAATTTATGATATGGCGTTGCATGTCAGGTAAAGGACCAGGGGAGATGGCAATCATTACCTCAACAGTCAATGCACAGGGGTACATTGGAATTTTGGACACTTTTCTCATTCCATCGATAGAAAATAGGTTTTGTGATGAAGTAATTTTCCAGGATGATAATGCATCTTGCCACAGAGCAAAGAGTGTTAAAGCTTTCCTTCAGGAAAGGCATATCAACTCAATGACATGGCCAGCAAACAGTCCGGATCTCAATCCGATTGAAATGAAAAAAATTGGTCCATGACAAGGCTCCATCCTGCAAAGCTGATCTGTCAACCGCTATTCGAGAATGTTGGAACCAGCTTGATGGAGAATATTGTTTTTCATTAGTGAAGTCCATAGCCTCTTTCACACATGCAATACGGAACATTACCGGAAAAGTTGATCCAGCAATATTCTGGAATGTTCCGTATTAACCCCTTTCAAACATGCAGCCTTATCCGTAAATTTTCTGGAACATTGCCAGATAGGGGTCATGTGTGAATAAGAGCCGAAGTCGAAATTCCGGAATATCCGCGCCGGCAATTTGCCGGCAAAAGACCTAGTGAGGTTTCCGTAATTGGTAGCGTTCATACAACCAACGCTCTACCCTATGTTGCTAGGATACGTTTGTTTACTTACTACTGAAAAATGGCGGGTGATGAAGTGACAGAGTGTGCAGTTGTACTACAGTTACTCTTGTTTATTTATACATTTTCGAGGCAAACGCTGGCAATAATACATCTGTTCCAATCACGAAACACCATTCGTAAACAAAAACTTAACGAAAAAATCAGGATAAGTCGGGAACAACTCCGCTTTAGCTTGGCTCAAAGCCGGAGACGTCGCCTGTGGCGGCTGGAGGCTGTACGAGTCTTTCATGTGGCTCGGGGCTCGGCGAGACGAATGTGGGTACGGGAGCGACCCCATGGCAAAGTCTTCTGGTCTAGTGTCATGAATAATTTTGACGACGGGCAGTGGGTTTGTGATGGGTTCACTCACGTCGCCGTGTTTACGTCAGAATGTTGTGCTTGATTGATCCGGTAATGTTCTGGCTTTGTTCACACATCACATCGATACGGAACTTTTACGGAAATCTCACTAGGTCTTTTGCCGGCAAATTGCCGGGCGGATATTCCGGAATTTCGACTTCGGCTCTTATTCACACATGACCCCTATCTGGCAATGTTCCGGAAAATTTACGGATAAGGCTGCATGTGTGAAAGGGGTTCATGTCTCAAAGAATTCAGGCCATCATAAAAGCCAGAGGAGGAGCAACAAAGTACTAATTGTGATTTTTTTTGTTGATGATTCCATAATTTTTTCCTCAACATTGAGTGATTCCATAATCTTTTCCTCCACTTGATCTGGAAAAAAATATTCCATTAATTAAAATAATTAAATGTAATTTGTTTGAGGTACGTTTCACGAAGCCAGAATGTTCAGCTATTAAACAAAAATAGTTTTGTGTCATATCTGTGATTTGTTTATTTGCTACAAAGTAAAAAAGCTGGGTGAACATCCTCAAAGTGTGGCGATTCCATATTTTTTTGCCAGAGGTTGTATTACATTTCCATAAGGGTATAGATAAAAGCTCTCTAGTCTATTCACAGTAATAGGCTGGATATACAAAAGCACTAGTGTATCTTCTATATGAGGCTGTGTGTTTTATGTTCTCATTTTTTTTCCTTAGAAAGAAGCTCCGATAAATAATTTTTTTTGTAAAAAGCTGAATTTAAAAGCCACTTAGGGCCCTGCCTGGTTGTTGTATTTGTTAAATCACAGTGTTGAAAGGAGGCGCACTAATTGTGAAAGGCCTGAGTACAGCGGGGTACGAAGCCATGCGTTTTTAGTAGCACTTTAGTAGCTTACTTGGGTATCGCACTGATACGTGAAAGGAATCTTGGTTCTCTCTCATCAGCGGGAAAATAAATGGCGGTTTATTATTTCAGTGTGGCCTTCTCCTCAGGCAAAGGGTTCTGCTCAACGGCAGTTCTCCGCTGGTGCGACCGTTTGAGTCAGAATTGAGTTATGAAAATGCTCTCATGTTCATTTCACGTTTTATTTTATTTTTTCACGTTTTATTTTATTTTTTCACGTTTTATTTTATTTTTTCACGTTTTATTTCATTTTTTTGTGTTTCTGTGTGGCACGTTGTGTTCCAGTCAGGTGCCATGTAAATACATTTCTGTCAGGACAAACTCAAGTATTTAAATTGCGTGTTTTGATGAATGTGCTGTACAATTATTTCGGTTTGCCGCTGAATGGATGTGCTTTAGGTACTACTCGGGAGCCCGGGCATCTCCCCGCTAAACAGGAGATGAGCGTAAACCCCCCCCCCCGTACTAAAAGCAAACAGGTGGAAGCTGGGCTGGTGGAGGGTGATCCATTTTTTTTATGCAGAGCACCAAAGCAAACAAAGGGTAGCACAGCAGTGAGCAGCACAGGGAGGTCTGATTCTTGGCCTTAAAATGGCCGCTCCGTTAGAGGTGTGTGTACGTGATTGGTTTTAAGTGGCCGCTCCATTAGAGGTGTGTGCATGTGATTGGTTTTAAGTGGCCGCTCCATTAGAGGTGTGTGTACGTGATTGGTTTTAAGTGGCCGCTCCATTAGAGGTGTGTGTACGTGATTGGTTTAAAATGGCTGCTCCATTAGAGATGTGTGCGCATGTGATTGGTTTTAAGTGGCCGCTCCGTTAGAGGTGTGTGTTTTTGTGTTTTCTCAGTAGTCCCAATAGATTGCTGACTTAGGTAATTCTTCACTGTGCAACCATTGGCTTTAACCAACCATTGGTTAAAGCCAATGGTTGGCTTTAACCATTTACTGTTAAGATGACATTATGAATGTGAGAGAACTACTTATTGTCTCTTATTTTTATTTAATTTTGTTTTATTGATATTGTGGATTGTATATAATGTGATGTTTGAATGTCTTGTCTTTTGTGTGGACCCCAGGAAGAATAGTTGTTGCTGAGGTAATAACTAATGGGGATCCTAAATAAACATAAATAAACATAAAACATTGCTGCATGTGTTCTTATGACCATTTATGCTCTTGTGGAAGCGCTTGGTAACTTACAGCCCAAGAGGAACAAGAGATCATGGCGACTGCCACCAAAACCACTTTATCACCTTCCTTCCAACAATATTGCATTTGACACCAAAGGCTAATGAGTAGCGTAAATGCTTGGGACCTGGGATTGTGATTCTAAAACAGAGTTTTGATTCTGAGCTGGGGCACTGCCCTTGTATCCTTGAGCAAGGTGCTTAACACTTAACTTGCAATCAGTAAATATTGTTGTAAGAATGGGTTGTATGTAAATAATATAATCAGTGCAAGTCGCTCTGCATAAGAACATCTGCTGACTGCCTAAAAAGTGTAAAAAAATAAATTTAAAATTATTAAAAAAGTCTATGGGTAAAGTGCTAAGATTTTACCACTAGAGGTTGAATCGAATGAGCAAGCAACATGTATTGCCTCTCTAGGTTTCAAAGTGAGAAAATGGTGACAGCAAATGTCGAGCCAATGCAATGCACAAGGTTGTAGTGTTAAATTCTCTGTTGGAAGTACACACTGGCAAACACCGATTCCTCTGTTCTTACAAAGGGACTCGCATCCTTTGCCATTCGCCATCCATTCCATTAAACCTTCTTATCTTGACCTCCTGCAATCAATATTTTATATTATAAACCATGAAAATGATGAACATGTAATGACTTCATTCTTTTTTTATTTCCTGGCTAGCTTTTCAACACAGATATCAAATCAATTTGAAATCAATTTGAAATCAAATTATGGAAAAACAGGAAATTTGGCCAAGTGTCAAGAAACAACTTTCAAAGACCAACATACAGCCGCAAAACATTGGCAAGTGAATTTAATCATTTGAGGCAGAAACTTGCTATAAAAATAGGCTTTTTAAAAAAAAAATTTATATATAATGATTATTTGTTTGTTGTATGTTTAGAGAAAAAGAAAAAATATGATACTTCAAAATTCCTATTTTTCCCCAGTAATGTCACACCTAGTCCACAGTCACGGCATATCTTATTCCATTATATCCTGTAAACTCTACCTCAAAACAGTGTTTACCATTTAATTTCAATGTTTGCAATACTCATTAAGTGAAGTGCTTCTTCCTGGGCACTTTAATCCATTTTTGAGAGAACATAATGTCAGAAAGCAAATACAATTATGATACTGATAAGAGACTCCCTCCCCCACACCAGCTGTTACAGGACACAAACACACACACACACACACACACACACACACACACAAACACACACCTGTGTCATAGAGTACTTGTTTCTTGGCTTCAGATGCAAAAGTAATAATTTCCTAATGTGTGCGGAATCTCTTCCCTTTATATTAATTCATTAATATATGCTGTATTGATTACTATTACTATAACTATACAAAGAAACTGTATTTTCAATTAAATGAGCCAAATTAGAGCCAAACTTGAATGCAGTGCATTAAATAAATACACAACTTACCCGTCTGAGAGGTACATTTGATCTATGCATACATGCTCAATGTTCCAGATGGTTTTCGCCCATAGTGTACACAATACAGTCCATAGGCACTGATTAGAGAATTTACATTGCGAGGAGTGTTTTGGGATTTGTAATTTGTGAGCGACTCGGTTGAATCCGGTCTTGTTTGTCTCTGGACCGTGGTTTAACCGTTGATGCAGACCGTGTTTCTTTTCCCCAGCGCTGACCAATGTGAAGCTCTGGGCCATCGACCGACAGTGCTTCCAGACCATCATGATGCGGACGGGCCTGATCAAACACTCAGAGTACATGGAGTTTTTAAAAAGGTGGGAACCGTTCTTCTGCACGTCTAACGGCTCCTTGTATGACCTTGGCCTGCAGTTACTGTCTTGCGTGTGTGAGTGTGCATGTGCGTGCGCGTTTGTGAGTGTGAGTGTGCGTGCGCGTTTGTGAGTGTGAGTGTGCATGCGCGTTTGTGAGTGTGAGTGTGCATGCGCGTTTGTGAGTGTGCGTGCGCGTGTGTGCGTGTGTGAATGTGCGTGCGTGTGTGTGCGTGTGTGAATGTGCTTGCGCGTGTGTGCGTGTGTGAATGTGCGTGTGTGAATGTGCGTGCGCGTGCGTGCGCGTGTGTGAGTGTGCATGTGCGTGTGTGAGTGTGCATGTGCGTGCGCGTGAGTGTGCATGTGCGTGCGCGTGAGTGAGTGCATGTGCTCTCAGTAGTGTCTTCATCTTCTTCATCACGTTGATGTGCATAATAGATGGTGAAATGCACTCTTACGGTCCCCGTAATCCATTTTAAATATTAAAGATGGACGCCCACCTTGTAATGCTGAAATACTGAGAAGAAAAGAAAATCATCAAAGATGCATGAAATATTATTACATAATTCATTTCTTGGTGGCCTATAATCGTATACAACTAGAACAAAACGAGTCTAAGCTGAATGCATGTGCATGATTCAAATCTGTAGTTAATATACTCTATACATTAATGAATTTTCAAAAGTACAACAGAAGGACTATGGCCCTTAATCCCAACTCTAGCTTGTATTAATTTGAATTAACCGTTTTTGTGAATTAATTAGTTCCCTGACTTCCCCGTTAAAGTATAAAGTTTAATCTTCCTGGTGTTGTGTATTCATTTTTAAAGTAGAGATTTAGTCGCTCGAGCAGTTATTAAACCCCGTTTCTCTGGGGGTTGGAGCTTTTAATTTGCTTTAGTGGAGGATTGTCTTATTATGATTGTACCAACAGAGGCCTACCATGTAAAAAGGGTCTTGTGACCTTTGTACCAGAGCGCCATAGGACACACAGAACCAGGGCTTCGTTCGGATTTGAACACATTCCCTTCCCTTGCTCTCTTCCCTCGAGTGAGCCATTTTGTGGCGAAATTTGTGACGTGCAGCAAGCGAACTTAACAGGTGCTCTGCACGGGAAGATAGATGAGAAACAAACCAAAACGGAACTGAATAGCCAAAGTTTCATAGGAAGTGCTACCCCATTGAGTTCAAAACGTGACTGCCCACTTTTTCCCCTGTGGAGCATTGCATTGTGGGATTCCCTTCTTGCTGGAAGCTTGCATTTTATAGCCTTGGTGGAAGGGAGGATAAACGAGGGAACGAGGGAATATAATTACTCCCTCCCCTTTCTTAAATTCGAGCCGAATCCCACTTGGTGCGGCTGCCTTATTTCGTCCTAGCATTTTGGGGATTCCCCCTTGAAGCAAGGGAAGGGAACGATAGGAAGAAAGCATACATTTTGGATCCGAATTCAGCCCAGGACCATGTCCGAATCATCGCACTTGCCTACTACTATTGAGTAAGCCAGTTGAGTAAACAGTTTAAAAAAAAAAAAGAAGTAAAGTACGCAACAATTCTGAAAATGAATATCCCCGGATGATATACTCATTTCCGGGTTTTCTCTGATAATAGTATGGAGAATATTTTCCGCATACTGCATGCATACACAGTAAACAAGACTCAGTAAATAGGGCTCTGATTCGAACACAGCCCAGGTGACGTGAGCTCACTATGTAATAAACTGCTTTAATTGATTAACCTACTCACCCCCTGCAATATAAGCATTGGTATATTCTCACATTTTTAAGCCATTAAAATTAGTTGATACAATGTACATTCTAAGCCTGATTGCCAAAGACTAATTCACAGCAGTATGATAATATTTAATCACTTTATTAGTCATATCATGTACCGAGATATGCATACATTAAAAAAGGTGCATATTTCCACTCAACACCTTCCAGAATGGATCTCTATTGCATTCAACCTGCTCTTGCAACTATGCTCCTGTGTATATGTAATGGCATTAGTCTATTTTTGCTCATTTATGCACAGTAAACAAGTTATTAAACCAATTTATATTCAAATCGATGGACTTTGATTAGATTAACTGACATGTTAAGCAGCACAGAACCAGCTCAGCTGTCCCAGGTTTGTTTGATGGGCAGATGGTCCAAAAAACATCAAGAAAACCCTGTTAACAGTATTTTATTATTAGCACAAACATACCTCTGACACCATGTCTCCTACACAGCGATTACCCATCAAGAGGACGTTATTGTAAGAACAGAACGGTATCGAGTTAGCGGCTTGCGTAGAGCCAATTAAATAGAAAACAGTACAAAACCAGCAGGCACAGTTTATCACCCAGGTCGAAGGAGTTTAAAAAATGTCAGTGTGTAAATTGTAGGGAAGATCAGACTAATGCTGGACAGTCAGTCTTCAGACAGCCTTCAAAAAACTTTTTTTTTTTTTCTTTTTTTTTTGGAGTTGAGCAAATTCTCACCCCTGAATACTCCGATGAGTAGGTTATAAACATCTGAGTGAAAAATAATGACCATGAGGAATGACATTCCACTCTGTCCCTCGTCATCTGAAATCAATCTTTTGACATTTGCTCAAGAAAAGCTGTTCAATACTGGAACCACTTTTTAAATCGGGGAGGAATCTTTAGTGAAACAAATGTTTTGAAAAGGCTTTTTTGTGGACAAGATATTGATGACAGCCTACTCAAAGCAAATGTTGATATATTCCTACCTTTATCACATTCGTCTGGAATGAATGCACAGACATTTTGTTTTCAAACCATGTTCGATTTTTGTGGGAGTTAATCAGACAGTGTAATTAGTGAAAACATGTTTATTAATATATTTATTTGTTAAGCTCTCTCAGACAGGCCTACCTGGACATCAACACATCTAACAGTAAAAATGTAACTCACTATTATAGTAATGTTAAGTTACCCTACTCTTTCACAGTTTGAGTGTTCTATAATCTGATTGGATCTAGCAAGTCTTATCCAGCATTTTATTAGTTAGTGGTTGAGTTGGTTTATACCCCTGTGGAAATGGAATTTACTGCAATGTATTGTAAATATGTGGACTCAATGGACAATGTAATGATATACATCACAACAGTGTAATGTATTGCAGTATCTTAAGGCAGCAATCATTTGTATTTGCGAATATTGTGCTATGTTGCAATATGTCGATAATATACATACTTAATCCCAAAATATGTTCATGTGCATTCAATTTCTTTGAAGGAATCACTGCTGAAGTAGTAACTCCATTTTTTTATTATTACATTTCCAGACAGTTTATGGGCTTCTCACACCAGAGTATTAAACTGATCGGGCTCATTGTGCTGTAAAATTGTGAGTCTGGGAAGTAAGGTAGAGGAGACATTGGAGTGACTGCCGATGCCTGAGGACTTGCATTGAAATCAGTTTTGCTAGAATGTACTGTATAAACCTTTGTAGTTTAATTTGCTGTGTATTGCACCTTTAATGTGCAGCAGCATTTCTATGTTGTTTTAGCCTGAGATATCATGAAATGATATGTGAATTTATAGTTTGCTTTTTAACTTCTCACCTTTTTATTTTTTTTCCTCCAATGAAGGTCTCTGACTGAAACGTCAGTATTAAAGTTCTCCCTGTTGCAAAATAGCAGTGTTGCAGCCAATCTTTTCTTTACGTTTAACGTCTTACCTTTACAATATAGATTATTTTAAGGATGTTACAACAGGACATGTGGATTAGAGAATGCCTTTTTTACCCCCCACTGTAGTGGATGTAATATTGGAGTAAGGTGTCCTGTAGTTATGGAAACCAACTTAGTTTTGTGGAAAGCGGTTGAGGGTCCATTCCAGCACAGCCTTGCGGCAGATGGCAGCACAGATAAGTTCCCCTCGGCGGGAAATCTTCACGGCCTGTTATTAGCTGAAAATTGCTTGTAATCTCTGCACTTTAAGAAAGTTGATCTTCTCGGTGAAAAGCCTGTCAGGAGAAGAGTCCTTCAAGCTGTTCCCGCTTTAGTCTGACGGAAGGGAAACCTCAGCGGTCTAGAGGTGCCATTTGTGCTGAAGTTACGAGAGACAGTCTGGTCTCCCGTGCGCCTCCGATCACAAAACCGAGCATAGCCCTAACAGCAGAGGTCCTTATAAAGCAGGTTCCCAGAGACCTAACAGCAGAGGTCCTTATAAAGCAGGTTCCCAGAGCAGCATAAATTATATTATACTGCATTTACGCCCCTTTAGCAGATGCTCTTATCCAGAACGAAACTGCTTGCAATTTTTATGTTCTGTTCATTTGGGTTGCTGGATATTTTACTGAAGAAAGTGAGGTTAAGTACTTTCACTCAAGGGTAGAACAAGTGTACCCCACACGGGAATTGAATTTCCCTCTATACTGCACTGCCAGTCTGATATTACACATACAGCTGGGGAGATTCCCCTTAGACAAGGGGTATAAACTGCAAATATGGTTGTCAAAATATTGCAACACTTCACAGTATATAGGGAAATATACAAACAGAAAATTAGTCTGTAATGATTTTGTCTTTGCTGTCTGTTTTTGAAGAGGTGATCCCAAAGGTTATAAGTTAAAAGTTGTTCATATTTTATAAATTGCTTATTATTATGACTATTACTTTGATTATTCAGAGGATAAATACATGGTTATGTGATTATATGAAGCATGTTGAATATATATCCTATATTATCTTAAAAGAAAAATCTATATTCACATCTATTTAAATCATCATATGATTGCAGGTTTTGGTAATTAAAATTTAATTGAAGATTCTCAGATTTTACTAAATTGACTGGCATCTAAAAGACTTCAAATACATATTTCATGCAGGGCTGCAACATTGCATTCTGTGTCTTTGTGATTTGGTTATATACTTTTTTTCTAACCAAGATATGACCATTGGCTTGAAATTCAACCATCAATGCATGCGAATATTCACACAGAATTAGAATTCTGAACTTGACCAAAATAAGAAATTAATAAGGTGCACAAATGATACAAATCTCTCCTTTCTCTACCCTTCCCCCTCCCCCCCCCCCCCATACCCCCACCACCACCACCACCACCACCACCACCACCCCTCTACAACCCTTCCCCCCCCGCCCACCACCCCTCTACAACCCTTCCCCCCCGCCCACCACCCCTCTCTTTCACAGCGTTCCGACATTCCAGGTCCTTCCAGAGGAAATTGTAAGCAAGCTGGCAGACATCCTTGAGGAGGTGAGGGCGGGATGATGTTTTCATATTTATTATTTTTCTGACACAATGAAGTTGAATAGACCGCCAAAGAGAGAGCGATAGGTAGAGCGACAGAGGTGGCGCACGGTGCCGTTGCAAGATAACGCGCCGTTTTGATTATACAAAAGGCACACGTTGATTGAGGGGACAGGAGTATCCTTTGATGGTCTAAGTGTGGCGATCAACCCAAAGAACAGCAATGGTGGAAAATAAGGTGTAGTTAGCTGTCAGTCCATGAGTTAAAAACCCAATATGAATAAGGTGTAGTTAGCTTTCAGTACATGAGTTAAAAACCCAATATGAATAAGGTGTAGTTAGCTTTCAGTACATGAGTTAAAAACCCAATATGAATAAGGTGTAGTTAGCTTTCAGTACATGAGTTAAAAACCCATATGAATAAGGTGTAGTTAGCTTTCAGTACATGAGTTAAAAACCCATATGAATAAGGTGTAGTTAGCTTTCAGTACATGAGTTAAAAACCCATATGAATAAGGTGTAGTTAGCTTTCAGTACATGAGTTAAAAACCCATATGAATAAGGCGTAGTTAGCTTTCAGTACATGAGTTAAAAACCCATATGAATAAGGTGTAGTTAGCTTTCAGTACATGAGTTAAAAACCCATATGAATAAGGTGTAGTTAGCTTTCAGTACATGAGTTAAAAACCCATATGAATAAGGTGTAGTTAGCTTTCAGTACATGAGTTAAAAACCCATATGAATAAGGCGTAGTTAGCTTTCAGTACATGAGTTAAAAACCCATATGAATAAGGTGTAGTTAGCTTTCAGTACATGAGTTAAAAACCCATATGAATAAGGTGTAGTTAGCTTTCAGTACATGAGTTAAAAACCCATATGAATAAGGTGTAGTTAGCTTTCAGTACATGAGTTAAAAACCCATATGAATAAGGTGTAGTTAGCTTTCAGTACATGAGTTAAAAACCCATATGAATAAGGTGTAGTTAGCTTTCAGTACATGAGTTAAAAACCCATATGAATAAGGTGTAGTTAGCTTTCAGTACATGAGTTAAAAACCCATATGAAGCTGAGAAGGGATGCCGTTAAAACCCACTGATATACTCCCTATGCTACATCCCCAGGTTGTGCTCAACACGTGTTTATTAGTCGATTATTAAATTCCACACTTATTGAATAGCTCAGCTGGTTAATATGTCCATTTGATTCCTGTTACTAATCTATAATCCATGTATATGACCGGACTACCAGTACATGTTTGCATTAGAACGTGTAATATGGCAAATAAACTGTAAATATTTGATTGTTGCATACATTGTACAGTAAACTCCTGCAAATATATTTCGAGGACAGAACAGAGGTTAAATTTAAGTATAGGGCTAAGTGGGTATTTTGTAAACATAAATATCATTAGCGTTGTTACAATCAATAGGCAAATATTTACAAAGGTCTTGCATTCAGCCCTGGGATTCACTAACAAAATAAGTCAGAAAAGAACCACAGATTATAGTATGCCAAAATAAAGACAAGAGGTTACAAATTCCAATGATTTTATATGCAGTATAAAATGCATGTAAAGTGACAATTTTCTCCAAATGTGCAGAGACATTAACACCACCATTAATGTATTATTATTATTTATTTATCTGTGCATGAACTACACTATTGTCAGACAGTCACAATGAACGGTCACATTTTCTTTACGTTTACCCTGTTGTTATATGAATTTAGTGATTACATCTGGATTTAGAAATTGCCTTCATGAGGCTGTATAGAAACATTCCTATACACCATTAGCAGATAGACATAATTGATTATTATGTTGCAGTTCCGTTTGCTGTTTCTGTAAGATTTGTAAGCTTCTGTAATCTGCAGAAGTGTATGTCACACGCCATGACACTAAACCCCTGAGAGGTACAGAATAGCAGGACACAGGGAGATGCAGCAGTTCCGGTTTTCACCGGCCTTTGAGCGGGCGAGTAATTTCAAAATAAAAGTAAAACCAATACAAATCTTCGCCTTTCACCCTCACGGGATCCTGGTTAAAAAATAATAAACTAAAATAAGAAAGACAAAATAAACAAAGGTTTTTCAGCAACGGCTTCTCTACGGCCTCGGGGTCTCGCTCGCTCGCTCGCTCACTGCTGCAGGGATTTCCCGGTCTCAGACACCTAGGCTGCATTCGAATCCAATTTAACACACTCCCTTCCCTTGCTCACTTCCCTCGAGGGAGCCATCTTGTGACGCAATTTGCTACGTGCAGCAAGCAAACTTAAAAGGTGCTCTGCAAGGGAGGATTGACGAGAAACAAACAAAAACGGAACCGAACCGCCCTCGCAACATTTCGGAAGTGCAACACCAGAGTTGCAATGTGACCGCCACATAGTTCTGTGGTGACCGCCACATAGTTCTGTGGTGACCGCCCACTTTTTTTCCATGTGGAGCATTGCTTCTTGGTGGAAGGGAGGATAAACGAGGGAGCGAGGGAATATAATTACTCCCTCCCCTTTCTTAAATTGGATTTGAATCATACTTGGTGTGGCTGCCATATTTCATCCTGGCATTTTGGGGATTCCCCCTTGAAGCAAGGGAAGGGAAAGACAGGAAGGAAGAATACATTTTGGATCCGAACGCAGCCCTGTTGTGGAAAAGAAGCACACTTAAGCCCTGGGCTGATTAGTGAATGCCACCCAGGTGTGTGCGCCTACATAACCAGTAGGCGTGGCCCCAGATTGCTCCGATTTCCTCTGCCAGACGGAGCCCTGCCATGCAGTGTTTCAATTACTTTGAAACTGCACCGCTTTGGTAAGGTCACACAAAAGGTTTCCTTTTTCTCCAGTCAGATCCTTATACAGGAACCTCCCAGATCCGGGGCTTAGAACACACATCGGCTATCTTATTAATAATATGCAGGACATCCTGTGAGACACAATGTTCCAGAGAGTAAACATTTCTTCTTGTTCATCATTTATTGCTGCCAGACAGTACTTCTAGAATTTCCAGTGATATGCCAGCCTACTTTGTTAATATGGGTTGCGCTTTCTGCTAAGATTAAATTTAAACATGTGAAATGAAAGATAAATGAGGGGTGGAAGTTGTGGTAATTTGAAGGCATTCACCCGTATCAAAATCCCACTTCAAAAGTAATTAGAATAAAAAATGAATAGGATAATTATGGGCTCAAAAAAGATTTAAAGAATGTGTCATTGCAACCGTCCGTTTTCCATGTTAAAAGGTTACCTTTTTTAAAACCACCAAAACACCAGGGCTTGGCGGTTTAAGTTTTGTTATTTGGACTATTTATTATATTGTTATATTTATTTGGCTTATTTAAATTTTGAATAAATACTTTAAGTCATAACTGTACAATTATAACACCAAGCAACACATTAACACAACAGGCAGTAGGGCAGACGCGCACGCGCACACACACGCGCACGCGCACACACACACACACACACACACACACACACACACACACACACACACACACACACACACACACACACACACACACACACACACACACACACACACACACACACACACACACACACACACACACACACACACACACACACACACACTTCATCACCTGGTATCCATTTCAAAGTTCAATTTGATTGGTATTCCATTCTTTATATCAAGAGTGCATTTTAATCCTGTCAGAATGCGCTTAACTACACGGGCACTGGGAACAAAGATATGATCGACTGTCATTGTGGAGTATGTATTCTATACATCTATGTTTGTCCAACGTAGTTGATAATCACCAAGGCATGTCTCACTGTGTTGGGTTGGGGTTTTTGTGGGCGCACAGACGGCTGAAGAGACCAGTCGGAGCCAGGAATTCTCTGGATAGTTTAAGGAGGAAGTGGACCTCTGAGGTGCAGGTCTTTTCTTGGAAGATTTAAGCTGCTGCCTTTCCATCACTGGTGACTCTTCTGTTTTCACGAAGGACTGCACCCTCCTGGATTTTGTTTCTCCATACCGGTCCGGTCAAACACCAAGATCTCTCTATTGTCCCCATACTGCCTGGCGTGTGATAGAGGTCCCCATGCAGTTACTGTCCTGAGGAGGCTACAGTGAAGACGTGTGCGCAAAGCTCACCAAGAGTGCTGGCTGGGTCCTATGGCTTTACCATCTCAGCCGTAGGGCTAGGCTATGTCATTAGCTCAATGCTAGCCACATTTATGGTACAATGAGGTTCACCAGGCTGCTCATAAATGTACGGCACCATTAACCAGACCAAGTTGCTCAGGGCCTCATGGTACTATGAGCTTGATGAAGTGCCTGGGCCTCATGGTACTATGAGCTTGATGAAGTGCCTGGGCCTCATGGTACTATGAGCTTGATGAAGTGCCTGGGCCTCATGGTACTATGAGCTTGATGAAGTGTCTGGGCCTCATGGTACTATGAGCTTGATGAAGTGTCTGGGCCTCATGGTACTATGAGCTTGATGAAGTGTCTCAACCTAATGGTACCATGAGCCTTACAGTTTGCTCACAACCTAATGGTAGCATGAGGCTTACAGGTTGCTCATAGCCTCATGCTATTTTCGAGGCTGACCAGGTTGCTCATAACCTTACGGTACTATGAGCCTTACAGGTTGCTCATAACCTCATGCCATTTACGAGGCTGACCAGGTTGCTTATAACCTTACGGTACTATGAGCCTTACAGGTTGCTCATAGCCTCATGCTATTTACGAGGCTGAGCAGGTTGCTCATAACCTTACGGTACTATGAGCCTTAGAGGTTGCTCATAACCTCACGGTACCATGAGCCTTAGAGGTTGCTCATAACCTCACGGTACCATGAGCCTTACAGGTTGCTCATATCCTCATGCCATTTACGAGGCTGAACAGGTTGCTCATAACCTTACGGTACTATGAGCCTTACAGGTTGCTCATAGCCTCATGCTATTTGCGAGGCTGCCCAGGTTGCTCATAACCTTACGGTACTATGAGCCATACAGGTTGCTCATAACCTCATGGTATTATGAGCCTTACCTGTTGCTCATAGCCTCATGCTATTTACGAGGCTGAGCAGGTTGCTCATAACCTTACGGTACTATGAGCCTTACAGGTTGCTCATATCCTCATGCCATTTACGAGGCTGAACAGGTTGCTCATAACCTTACGGTACTATGAGCCATACAGGTTGCTCATAACCTCACAGTACTATGAGCCATACAGGTTGCTCATAACCTCACGGTACCATGAGCCATACAGGTTGCTCATAACCTCATGCTATTTGCGAGGCTGACCAGGTTGCTCATAACCTTACGGTACTATGAGCCATACAGGTTCCTCATAACCTCACGGTACTATGAGCCTTACAGGTTGCTCATAACCTCACGGTACTATGAGCCATACAGGTTCCTCATAACCTCATGCTATTTATGAGGCTGACCAGGTTGTTCATAACTTTACGGTGCTATGAACCTGACCATAATCATGTTCATAATCTTACAGTATTATGAGCCTGACCAGTTTGCTATTAGCCTTATGGCACTATGAACCTGACCAGTTTTACACTCCGATATGAAGTGTGAGCATAGCAGTGGTACACATTTAGCCTCATCCAGACCGGGGTAAGCTGGGTCTGGGGGGTAAGCTGGGTCTGGGGGTCAGCTGGGTCTGGGGGGTGAGCTGGGTCTGGGGGGTGAGCTGGGTCTGGGGGGTGAGCTGGGTCTGGGGGGTGAGCTGGGTCTGGGGGGTGAGCTGGGTCTGGGGGGTGAGCTGGGTCTGGGGGGTGAGCTGGGTCTGGGGGGTGAGCTGGGTCTGGGGGGTGAGCTGGGTCTGGGGGGTGAGCTGGGTCTGGGGGGGTGAGCTGGGTCTGGGGGGTGAGCTGGGTCTGGGGGTGAGCTGGGTCTGGGGGTGAGCTGGGTCTGGGGGGTAAGCTGGGTCTGGGGGGTGAGCTGGGTCTGGGGGGTGAGCTGGGTCTGGGGGGTGAGCTGGGTCTGGGGGGTGAGCTGGGTCTGGGGGGTGAGCTGGGTCTGGGGGGTAAACTGGGTCTGGGGGGGTAAACTGGGTCTGGGGGGTAAACTGGGTCTGGGGGGTAAGCTGGGTCTGCTGTATTTGTGCTGGTCAGGGTTCCTCGGGTTTAGTGACGCGTCAGGCACCCACTGGCCACCAGCTGCTCCACCTCTTCACCAATAAGCACTAAATCGTTAGGGTTTAGAAAGTCACTGGCTCATGTGAGTGGCTCTGAAGAGCCCATGCCACTCAGCTGTGGTACACCTTTTGTGAACGGCGCAGCCATAACTGGAGAGGTATAATTGCAAAAAAATTAAAATAAAATAAATATAAAATTGGAGAAATTTAAACTCCCCAATGGAGAGCGTAGAACACGTTTCTGGAATAACTATGTTGGGTACACATATTTTACTGTGAGTGCATATCGCAGATTGATAAGGGTACAAGCAGATTGCCGTGAAGACCATGCTGCTCCAGGCGGAGAATTCAGTTCACAGTTGCTTGAGCGGACGCAGATTCAATTTCCGGTCTCGTGTTTAGCATATGGTTTGATGCCTACGGAAACCCTAGGTTGAAGTGGAGGGTAAATAATTAATGCCGGCTGTGTTTGGAATTTTCTTCTTGTTTTTTTTTGGAGGGGAGGGGGGGAGGGTGGCGGCTTTGGTACAAATCGTCCAGAAGGAAGTTCCCTTTCTCTATGCACAAGTCAGAAGGGAAATATACATCAACAACGCAATTTGATGAGATTCAAGAATGAAAGATCGACACATAAGCAAGACGGGATTTATCAAAACCAAGGAACCAAGCACTCCACGTAGCCATTAGAGCCACGGTGGTTAAACTGAAAGCGCCGAAGAGCCGCAGTGTCTACAGGTTTCTACCGCTTCCTCTCGATCACCAGCCAATGTCAGGCTTTAGGACTCTGTTCACATGCCCCTTTCTTGAAGACATCCATCAAACTTGGTCATTTTTCCATTGTTAGTGTTTGGGGGGGGGGGGGGGGTGACGTCGGCAGCCCTCTTGCCTGGCGGAGCGTTAGGACGTCTCCACAATCCTAACAGCTCATCTGTGTGTTATTTAACACCAGAACAAGGAACAGCTGGCGCTGAAGATACTGCACACGGAAAAAAAAAAAAAAACTGCTGTGGGAAAGGGAAGCGTCGAGAGGAAAGTGGCCATTTTCACATAAAGAGCGGCGGAGACATACGCGTGCGATATTCGTGAAAGTCCCGCACCATTTATGATAATTGCGATCGTCGAAAGCCCTTAGGTTTTATTATGCTAATTGCGAACGGCCGATTGAAAGTTCATTATTCATATGTTGGCATCTTTTGTCCTTCCCACACAAAAACATTTACTGATGGCCGGCATCTCTCTGACATTTAAAACAAGAAACCAACCCAATCGTGTCTTTAGATGGCATCTTTGCTCTTTAATATCATACGGACATGGAGATGGTGTGTTCAAGCGTACGGTACAATGTATGTAAGTCAAGACTTAACACTTTATGGTTATTTTTCCTATTAGCCTTTGTGGCTAATGTCTAGTAATTAGGATCGGCCATATATTTTTTCATTTATACTCATTGTGGGGCTCTAACCATTTGACAGACAGGTCGGAGTCTTCGCATGGTTAGGGCTTAAAAAATACAGCCAGAATAATGCAGTTAATGAGTTAACTTTAATATACGAGTGGAAGTAATTTATTTTTGCTGTCAAAAAAAAAAAACGAATGGAGCCCAATGGGGGAAAACTGGCTTTTTGAAGCGCAATTATAGGCAACATTATATCCGGTGCTGAGGTTGAGAGCTGAAAGCTGCCCCCTTGGTTAGAGTCTTCTGGGCTGTAATCCTTCACTATTCTGTTTTGTCTGGAGGTCAGAGAAACGACAGGGTGCTTCCTGTCTACGCCACACTCAGCACTTTGGACATTTTGTGGTTTGGATCGGGTTTCATTCAGTCTTCCTGAAAAGCAGGCCTGTGGTCTCTCAGAGCATTGCATTGTGGGATAGTGTACTTCTGAAAGCGTCTGTCAGAGGAGAGCTACAGAATCTGTGAACCAGGATTGGGGTCAGTTTACAAAAAAAGAACTGAATGACGCAAAATTAGTTTGTGACCTGAAAATTCCTCATAAGAACATAGGCATTTTTCAATTTAAATTTGTGTTCCAAGTTAGACTCCTTCATGAAGAAACTGTCGGACTGATTCAGTCAGACTGTCAGTCTCTCTATAAAAGAAACAAAGTCATTGCATAGCTGGATAGCAACAATACCAGAGAATATGTATATGAAAAATAGTTCTAAGAAGTTGCATTCCATCAATTTCAAAACTGAATTGAAAGCTATTTATAGTGGTCAGCTACATTTTTGAGGACTGGACAGTGAGGACTGAACTTTACAGAGTCCCCATTTGCTGGCTTTTTTGACTCCGTCACGGGCCAGTCAAGTGACAATAGCATTCCTTATGAAGGAGCACAGTTCGAGGACCTGACAGTGAGCTCTGAATTAGTGTTTCCTTGTCAGTATTGGGAACATATCCCTCAAAGATAAGGGCGGGAGGAGTCAGATAAGCACTGGAAATTACTGTATATGTCTGACAACAAACATCATTCATGATCGTTTGTGTGTGTGTCTCAATTTTCCAGCCTAAAGTTTATTCATTTTTCACAGACTATAACAGGTGCGGTAGGTGACACCGTGCTAGCCACTCGCCAACCTGGTAAATGTCGAAAAGATTTTCGGGGGGGAGGGGGGGGGGGGGGGATTCAGCCGGTCTCAGAAGATTGACAGATTGATTTAATATCCGTCAAAGGGTGAGGGATTTCTGTTATTAGCTGAATGTTATCTTAAGCAATCTGACGGTGGGTGTAATGGGAAAACGTTTGGTAGTCTTTACGCACTGCTGATGTGATTTAGTGCTGGTTACCGCTGTGTTTCTACAGTATGCGATTCATCTCCGGTGATTATTAGTCTGATCCAATCTGACC
Source organism: Synaphobranchus kaupii (assembly GCA_029718625.1). Classification (NCBI taxonomy): domain Eukaryota; kingdom Metazoa; phylum Chordata; class Actinopteri; order Anguilliformes; family Synaphobranchidae; genus Synaphobranchus; species Synaphobranchus kaupii. Next base: position 113,991,618 of record CM056380.1, read on the forward strand.
TATTAGCACATTCCTGTATCTGATTATTAACACAGACCTTGGTTGGTATTGGGTATGACTGAGTATCCGATGTCCAGAGTGAATATTAGAGTGGTTCTGTGTGAGTTTAAATGTCACCCTGAGTGGGGGGGGGGGGGCTTATCGCCTAGGGATTCCCCCAGGAGGAGCTGGGAGGAAGTCACTGGGGTGAGGGATGTCTGGGCTACTCTGCCCTGTTGCCTCTACAACCCTAATTTGAATTAAAAGCTGCAGTAGGCAAGGTTTGAAAATATACAAGGCAAAAAGATTTCCCCCCCTTTTGCTCTCCTCCCTCCCATCTCTCTCCTAAGCCCCTCCCACCAAATTATGCTCCAGTGCACGCGCGGAGACAGGCAGACAGGGATGGGTTTACTCTACCGGGAAGATCTTTTTGCTTTGCTTGATAGCTGCCCTGATTGGTAGCTACATAGCTGCCCTGATTGGTTGGTTTTTGGACAAGACCGGCTTGAGATTTTTTGACAGCCTAGTACAGAGCCCAGGGACACTCATAGAAACCAGATTTCTCAGAACACTTGATTTATTGATAGCTGCTGGAATATAATGAGCAAATTTAGTGATTTCACCAAAATTATATCGAAAAAATGTTGCCTACTGCACCTTCAAGTAGTTAGAAAATGGAGTAACATGGTCCAGAGTGAATATTAGCAGCAGTCATATCTGTCCATATATGTCCATTCTTATGTGATAAGTGTATTCCTATCCAATTATCAGTGAGGTTGTGATTGACAGCATTTGTAATCCATGCAGTAACCATGCAGATTGATATTATTTGTGAATTGCTGTAACTAATCTCCAGATTCTCCCTTATCGTTTTCAGTAGTTCTTTGATTCATATGAATGCCCATGGGGCATGCCACACGCACGCACGGTTCCTGCTTTTTCTCCATTCCCTCATCTTCACAATAAGTGTGGGGCAGTTCTTAATGATTGTCATTTTAGTCAGGGAACGGATCTGTATTTTGAATAATTTGATTTTTGAATAGACGGTAAAGGTAGAACGCTAGTTATTATTATTAATACATCAACAATCTTCTCATCTCAACTTCTGCCAGAACCATTTTCTCAGAAAATGAACACAACTCAAAGCTTTCCTGTTCAAATAATGACTTGCTGCAGAAAAAAAAAACTAATTTTATCTGTTTTTGGGCCAGACTTCAGGCCCCTACACCTTTCTACATGGATAATACTTAGAACTGAAAAATAATTGCCCTCAATGAACAATCTACAAGGTTATCCAAGCAATTGAATAAACTGTCAGATACATATCTTAATGATCCAATATTCTGTCCAATAGTATTTTTTTTTTTCCGTGGGAAGATGTGTGGACCAGATCTGCTTTTGCAGGCCTATTTTTGACATCCCATCCAGCCAAACAATATTTAACATTTGAAAAAAAAATAAAATGTAGGTTGGGTGGAGTTGTATGGCAGTCACAATATTTGGTGACCTTTCCACCACCTCCTTCATTGCCACTGCATTGTTGTGTGTCACTACCTCACGGCGATGTTGTGAAAAAGTGGCGGTACCCTGCCGCGCCGGCTGGACTGACACCTCGTGACCGGGCGCTTCAAGCTTGTGTTACAGGCGGATATTAAAAGGTTGGGAACTGTGCCACTCTCCCCAGACACAGATGGGAATAATACGCCACTCGCTGGTGGGAGGCATTGACCTTTTGGGTAGGTTTGGGACGGACACCCTGGCGTGGGTCTTGAGGTAAGGTTTGATGCGGTTGGTTCCCTCTCCCTCTCCACAGACCCACTATGAGAACGGAGAGTACATCATTCGACAGGGAGCCAGAGGAGATACCTTCTTCATCATCAGCAAGGGGAAGGTGAGGCCACAGCTCGTCCAAGCGGGACCCTGATTAAAAGGGCAGACAGACAACCCCAGACAGACAGACAGACACCTCCTCTTGGAGAACGGGGTTCATGCGTTTCATATTCCCGCATGGGCAGGGTGGAGCATCCTGTCATTCTCTCTTTGCCTTTCCATTTTGTCTGTCTCTGTCCTGCTTTGTGTTTCTTTCTGAGCCCCTTCTCCATGTGCGTGTGCCCCTCTCCATGTGCGTGTGCCCCTCTCCATGTGCGTGTGCCCCCCTCTCTCTCTCTCCCTTTCGCTTGCCACTTTATCTGCAAAAACAAAAAAAACTTGTTGCTAAAGCCATAAATACATTTATGAGGGATGTCTCTTGCCTTCCCTCCCTCCCTCCCTCCCTCCCCACATGCACAAACTCATCCCACCTTTAACAGAATTTAAACAAACACAATAAGAGTCTCTCTCCCACCCCCTCGCTCTCTCCTTTTCCCTCCCTCTCTCCCACTCACTCTCCTCACCATCTGTATTCCGTTCTGCCTTGCTTTCTGATTGTCAGATCACAGATGAGATAATTACTATGGCAGTGCAGATGTATAAAAATGCTATACGTGTGTAGTTTTACCCTGAGCGGAGAGAGTCCGTCTTTACCCAGAAATCCTGCTTCCCAAATCCCCAATAATTTCTGCGGTGAATTGCCACGTTTGTAATAAAATATTAATGTCTACAATTAATAAAGGATAACAGTTTCCTTATCCTGTGACAATTTTATGATCAAGCTGTACAAACATGGATTACTTTATGCCATTTTCCCTGCAAAGCGGAACGAATGAGACAGAACCCCCAGGAACGCTTTTCAGTTTGAAACATGGATTAGACTAAAGCAAGCCCATAAAAGAGAATTTACAGCCTTACGATGACGACGCATCATTTTATCACCCTAGAATCCCTATGCAGCTTGTATTGCCGGCAGGTTTGTGTGCTAGTGCCCTACTGTGAGAACTCGAGGCGTTAAAATACGAGGCGCTGAAGTGTTTGTGACCCGGCGTGCCGTCCCCCTGACAGGTGAACGTTACAAGGGAAGACTGGCCCAGCGAGGAGCCGGCCTACCTGCGCGTTCTGGGGAAGGGGGAGTGGTTTGGAGAGAAGGCCCTGCAGGGGTAAGTCTACCCTATCCTCACCTGTCAGGCTCGCAAACTGACCAGACTGTTCATAACCTGTGTTACCATGAGCCTGTCCGGACTTGCTCGTAGCCGTATGGTTCTATGAGCCCGACAAGGTTGCTCATAACATAGTTCTACCCTGACCAGGTTCATAATCCTGCTGTACAATGAGCCTGACCATAACCTCACTATACTATGAGCCTGATAATGCTGCACATAACCTTAAGGTACTGTGAAACTGACCAGGCTGCACATAATCTTACAGTACTGTGAAACTGACCAGGCTGCACATAATCTTACAGTACTGTGAACATGATCAGGTTGCTCATAGCCTTACAGTGCAACCATTCTGAACAGGTTAACACTCAGATGTGATAAGTCTTCTTCTGATTAATTATAATTGCAGGTAGGTGCGGGCTCCATTTGGGCCTTCGTTTAGTCTCTTGAACTCCCAGTCATGTGACTTCCCATCTTGTTGTGTTTTGCATGTGTTTTTTTAGGCATTGGCTGAATTTTTTTTACAGCCCTTTGCAACAGCAAACTGTTTTAGTGCAAAAATAACCACACGGTATTTCAATGGCTCACTTTAAGGAGGATCACGACAGACAATCTGGTTTAAGGGATGCAGCGCCCTCTTGTGGATACATGAAGAATGGTGATTGCATCATGGAAATAGCACAATAAATGAGTCACAACCCTGCACTACATTTCGTTGTTGGTGAAATAATTTTTACAAACAACTTTGCACAACAAACAATGACTTCCCACTCACCCCTACATTGTTTTTGATCACGACACCAATATCCCTGACATGGCCAGTTAGGAATCCAGACAGACCGTTACTGTTATCTGAAAGTATCTGACCATCAAAACTTCCCTCAAGGGATGCCAGTTACTGTGGAAATTCTGCAATGTGCAGGGGCAGGTTTTGCACATTTTTTTAATCGATGAGGGAAATTAAACTTCCCCGTTATTTACGTCTCGGGCAGGGGGAGAGAGACTATTGCTCTTGGGCTTCCTGCTGCAGACACAGGGGCAGTTGGGCGGAAGTGGTTGGGTTCCAGTTTCTCTCATTACCTCCCATTGGGCCCCTTGAGAAAGCAAAAGAAAGTGCCTACTGACACTGACTATACTGGAGGCCAGGGAACGCCGTAGATGATGTCATCGACATCAAACTGTACGATGAATGCTCCTTATTTGTGGTTGCTGAAGAGTCAGCAGTAGTGATGGGAGAGCGGGGTTTCATGATCTAAGAGCTGTCAATCACTGAGATTTTAATTCAATTTTATGTGTGCAGTGCTTTTTACAGAGAACCGTCTTAGACGCTGTACAGAGAAACCGAAGCACAGACCAGGCCTGAACCCCCAAAAAGAAAACGAAACTCTGAAACGAAAATGGTGATTAGAAAAAAAACTCCCCAATGGGAAGATATCTTGGGGGGAACCTTGCTAGAGAGGGGGAGCCCATCCTCCGCTGGCCGGCCTGGTTTAACTAAAGGTGGAATGGATGGTAACAAAATGTAATGAGGGAGGTATCACAGCAAATAATCAAATGGGTTGAGCAGGTTAAAGTCTTGAGATATTAAACCAGCTGGCAAGTAGGACGTCCAATGAACAGATGTATAATATGCAATTCAGAGGGATTTTAGGAGAACTTTTTAGCCAATCAACAACTTTGACAAGACCCAATGGTTCAAATCAGTGAGTGACTGACAGCATAAGATTCTCGGCCCATTTTTGGTTTTGTGAAACCTCAGTCTCCTCCTCAGTAGTCAGCTGCGTTAATTGGCCTTTTGGCCCTTCTATGGGTTTTTGCTACCAAACCAAATGTCAGTTACCTCATCTGACAAAAATCACAATCTCCGTTAGGATGGGCTCCAATTAGTGACAGTTCAGACCAAAGCAGCTGCCAACCTATAACATAAGGCTGGCTAAATTGTGCCAGAACCAATAAGGTCGCAGGAAACCAATCTCACAAACTGTATCTTCCTTTTCCAAGTGTAGAGATAGCGATAGAGTGGAAACTATGCAAAGCAGCCCCACCAGAAAACTACCAAGCGGAAATTTCATCCGGTTATTTCCTTGTTGGGGTGGTCCCACGGAGAGTTGAGGCATTACAAGAAGCCGTGTTCCATGTCTGAAGGAGAGAGGGAGGGGGAGATTTTCGATCTTAATGTAATTCAACCTAGGGTTCTAAAATAAAAATAATGACATGCCAGCATGTGCTCCGTAATCAGCTTTTCTGTCAATAGCCAAATTGTTTATTGTAATGGACAATGTTTTTCAGGGTAGAAAAAAAAAACAGGTGTTTTTTTTGATATTACAAAGTGACAGCATCTTTAATTGAACCCATTCTTCATTTGCACACAGATACAAGTGTCTGTACAGGCTATTGTAAACGTACAGTCTTTCTTCCATTGCAGGAGTTAAACCACCGTCAAGTTGTCCCCTTTTAGACTCATAAATGCTGCTGATCTACTACGCACAGCTTTTGATAGTCACCTCTGCACAGAGAGACAGGAAGGTATATGTAGCTGCGATTCACAATTTATGTAGCTTTAAAAAATTAAAAAATTAAAAAAAAGGTGCTTTTGTGATTCCGGTCTTTTTGATCTCACATCTCGGCCCTGGGTCTCAGTTTATAAAAGAGAAGGATCAGTTTGTTCTGTTACACAGGCTACTTTGGCCACTCAAGTGTCTTTGATATTTTGCAGTATTTAAAAAAAAATCAAAGGGAGTCTGTTTTCGTAGCAATTATAGACCGACTGTCTGGAGTAGGGCTTCAGATTTTGGCTTTCTGATGGAAGTGCAGACAAGTAATCAGCCTGACTTGATCTCCATATTAATTTTGCCTGGGAATGAGATCATAGTGAATAGATAGCAATCCACGCATACAGCAACCATTTCCTACAAGCCGCTTTGATAACACCATGTTCAGGGTAATTAAGTCCAGTTATTCGTAATTACGTTAGTTCCCATCGTATTATTTGCACATTATGAAGCTCTAATGGGGTTTGAGTAATGTCGTGTGTGTATTGCGGAAAACACTGGAGGAGACGGAGCAATTAGGATCTGACTATGGAGCAAATATGGAGACAGCTGTATGTGATGCCTGGGCAGGAGAGAATATCTACCACACACACACTGAGGTTCATCAGCTGCATGAGAGGTAATATCTACCACACACTGGGGTATACTATGCATGTGAGAGAGGAGGTGCCAGTCTTGTGGTTAGCTTAAGCTTCACACATCTTTTTATTCCATTGCAATTTTTAATTGGATTTCAAGTCATATGTTTGTTTAATAGTATGCATGTAGTATGCAGTTCACGTGGGTGTACAGCTAAGGGCATCTATACATTAAACCCATTTTATCCTCTCTGCGCTGGCTTCCTGTTAATTTTAGAATTCAGTTATAAAATCTTGGTGCTCACTTAGAGCCCTACGTGGCCAGGCTCCACGTTATATCATCGACCTTCTGCACCCCCGCACCACGAGTCGAGCTCTTAGAAGACCTAAGTGCCCATGCGGACACGTTTTACGACTTGGGGAGATCGTGCTTTCCAGTCGGCAGCACCTAAGCTTTGGAATAGTCTCCCAATAAGTCTGAGGTCGCTTGACTCTGTGGACTCTTAAACAAAACGGCTAAAAACCCAGGCAGGTAGCATGCGGTACTTTATGTTTTAACTTGTGTATTATGTTTTTTGTTTTTTTTTCCCCTTTTGTGTTTTATCTGTTGTTTATCTTTGTTTTTATTTTGACTGTGAAGCACTTTGTGACTGGTGTCTGTGAAAGGTGCTATATAAATGAACTTACTAGCACAGTCAGGTTCACCGTGTATGCGGGAGAAGAGTGCATTTTTGGGAACAGGGGTGGGGTGCAAATGAAAGTGGAAGACCCTTGCCGCCCCTCTGCCCTCCCCCCCCCCCCTCTCTCTCGCTCCGTTGGACAACAGATAGCCCTGAAAAGTGGGGGTAATGTTCACGCCCTCCCCTGAAAGCACACACCGAGGCCCCCTGGCACAGTGCTAAAAAGCCAAGCCTGGGATTGGACAGCAGTTGGCTCATCACGTCGTGATGGTTTTGCACGCCCAAGGACGCGAGGAAAGGCATCCCAGCGACACGGCCGTTAGATAACCACGGCACTATAGACGTCCGGAGTCATCATCAACAGCTGTGGGTTAACGGTCTTTGTGCATGTGTCGCGCACGTGATATAATCGGAACAGTGAGAGTCTTGAAATCATTAAGGTGCAAATATTTTGAAAGCTCTAGGCTAGCTTGAATCTCTGCGTGGAGTGTCTTGTTGGCTGACTGCTTATGCAGGAAGACTTCTTGCCCCCGATGTAGCAAAGGCAAAAGCTCACTGCAATGTGGAAAGTCAACGTTTGTTGTGAGCTTTGCTTCACAAATTCAAGCGTTACTTTAATTCGTCATGAAGACAGTTTGTGGGTTCATTTGGTGATTGCGGTCATCCGTTTATATATAAAAAATAAAAAATAAAAAATAAAAAAAACGAGTCAAGTCAGTGTACAAAACTCAACTCCCTGGAGAAAATGTAATGTAGACATTATGAATATCACAAGTAAACATTTCATGACATTGGTGGAATGATGCTACAGACATTCTTTTCAGTGATTTCACGTACAGCGATGTGCCTGTTTAGTTATTTATTACTGTACCATTGACTAAAACTAGGCCTGACCTTTGTTTCTCTACGCTTGAAGACGGCTCTCTGGCACAGACCAAATCTGTACTACAACTAGCAGCTAGGCCCAAGTCACGACCGGCAGGAAGGCCTAGCGTTTATGGGATTTTTGTACACAAATAACATTCTCGCTGCCTGTGAATCATTCCGACTGTCCTAGAAAACATGCGTCTGGAGAGATGACGAATGTTCAAATAAATCTCACAGCAACGCACATGCCCAAATTCTACATTTACAACTTTAACAGTTGATGTACATCGTTTGCCAATTTAAAACTTTTGCAATGATGTCATGAGTACTGCATTATGCATTTGCTGATATCCTACCTGTGACTTTTACTAAAAACCAACCTGGCTACACTTGTAGCTTCTCTCTGCAACCATAGGTCCTTGTTTATTGTGAAACAGTTAGACATGTGAATTCTGTCATTTCAATAACCACAAAATAAAATATATATTTTTAAAAACATCTGACATCTGGTACACACACACACTCTGAGAGGGAGCAGGATGGTAGAAAGGGTTATGCGAATGGCAGTTTGAAGCGGGGCTGTTGACATGCATTTAAGGGACAAGTGGAGAACAGGTGAAAGTGGCTCTCCTTAGCAACTCTACAAATAAATCCACCACACTCCCCAAACTATGATTTACTTTGTTGTTGCATAACTACAACTATTTTTACTCCACACAATTCCAAGACCAGTAGCTACTCTATAGGGCTAGTCAAGTCTTTAAGATGAGACCATATAGCTGTATAACATTTTCCTTTAAAGGAGTCACGACTACTAGCCTAACAGGTGCAAGAGCAGTTGCCAGTAGCCATACCTTCACACATTTAAAATTAAGTGTTTTTTATAATAATAATAATAATAATAATAATAATAATAATAAGCTGTTGTGCTGAATAAACTTGATTAAAAAAACAAAAGCCATCTTTAATTTAAGCTTTTACAAATATTAATTTACCATAATTTTACTAGGAAAGGAAAAAAAACAAAAAACGTCAATGTCCATGACCGTAAATCTGCCCTTGGAACTGGGTCAAGGACAAACCAGCATACCTGATGGTACAAAAACAGTAAGCTTAAACAAAAACACACGTGAGATAACGATGGAGATACGATAACTTTGCAGCGGGATATCGATACACCTCACTTGTGCTCCACGGAAAAATGTGCGCTGCGGCCAAAGCAGCGGAGCGAGAGGAACGAACCAGTCTGTTTTGGCAGCGAGTCACAATTCACACCTAACCAGCCGGCCGATGTCATATTACTTTTCTGCGAGCGATGACATACGCAAGGGTCTTCCACTCAGGAAGCCGCGCCCGGGGCTCCAAACGACATGAACACACCGGCCCGCAAGGGAGAGTGCACTGTTCAATGTCCAAAACGAGCTCACTCGGCTGAGTGTTCGGACTCTTTTTTCTGTTATTGCGACGCCGAGGATTCCCAGTTGCCCTGGACAACGGCGATTTTAGCGGAGAAGAGCGGCGCGTGGAACGCGATTGACCCTGTGGCCGAGCACTCAGACCGAGGAAGATGGACTCCGAATCAGACACCGACCCCTGTGACTGGGGGGATTCCTCCTCGGAATGTACAGGAAACGATTCCGACGACGACGCAGAGAACTGCACAGAGTAATGTCATCTGCTCTTTCATTTGGAAGCAAAGGCTCCAGTAAAAATACATATTTTAAAAGGCAGTTAAAAGGACATTGATTTACTTGGTGCACGTGCTTGAAGAAAGATCTGTGTAGCCTACAGTTCCTGAAGCATCAAGAGTATTTCGGACATTGTGGTTGGTTGTGCTGTAATAGGCCTTCTGGCTTTGTGGTGTTGCACGTGTCGTTTGAACATGTTTTAAACTGTTTTTATTGTGCATGATAATTTATGAGTATGACACAAACTTCAGAATGTTCAATATTATTCCCCAATACAAGTGAATAGTGTAATGACTCTGCATAGTACAACCATGGTTGTAACTTATAATATACATCATTCATGAGTTCATATTTTGAAACGTTTACACTTACTTTTTTAATGAGTTACATTTGTGGAACAACCCTTTTTGAAAACGCGATTCAGACACTCGGCTAACATAACTAAAGCCCTGACATCTTGCGCTTATTATGGTCTCATTGCTTGTGTCGGCAGGGAGGATATCAGGACTGCGAATGTCATCGCTGCCGAAGCCGTCACCTGTCTGGTCATTGACCGAGAGTAAGTATACCGTGCGTGCGCACAAACAACCCTATTTTAGGAAATTGTCATTTTCAATCATTTCCATTTTTCCCCGTTTTAGATGGTGTATTTGCATTTGACAGCTGCATGAATTGCTTGGTGACACAACTTAGGCGTCAAAGACACGATAACATCTCTTGGCGGTACACGTTACAGCTGTGTCTTACACCCTCATTCAGAATCAATTAGAGCCAAAACCATATGAAAATCTGAGGTAATAATAATAATAAACTTTATTTGTATAGCACCTTTCATACATAGGTAGGCTACACAGTCTTTAATGAAGCACAGTGTGGTGGTTTGAGCAACAGCTCATCTGACCAGCCATTTAAATGTCGTACACCGTATCAGTGTACAGAACTATTGTCATCACACTCGGTGGAGATGGAACATCTTGTGCTATTGGCCTTGAGGCTCCTGTGACTGTACCATTTCCCCCATACCACAGATAACAAGGAAGGAGTCAGTGTGCCAGTTCCATTCACATTAAAGGAAAGTAGGAATACATTTTTATTCAGGAAAATAAAGTTAGAACTTTCTGCATTAACAAACAGATGGCTCTGACATATTAATAAACAAATTCCCCACCAATATGCAACAATGAACAAATACCCATTCAGTTTAGAACAAAACTAAAATGTTTTTGTCAAATATTTTTTTTTTTAGAAGTTGCAATAAGGTCTTCTCTATTCAACATAAAATGACAAAAGGAATTGTGTAGATAGGAGGATTTAACTTCAGCAAATCAAAAAATGCCTGTAGGGCTAGGTAATCATTTCAGCAAACAGTATGCACTTGCAGTGGATAGCCACCTCTAACACAGATGACCCAGCAAAGGCTTTTTTTAAACTACAAAACCCTGAAAATAGTTGTGCTTCCCAGTAGTCATACTACACCATTGGACTAGCAACTAAGCAAATAAATTTTTTAATGAAAGCGTTAAAAGACTAGTCGTATTGCTAACTAAACCTGGTACTGGCATGAGTTACGTAGCAAGAGATGATAGGATCAGAAATAAACAGAGACATGCAGTTTCCTGCCTCTTTTAATCCCAACAGGAAGGGTGTCGTCCCACCCTGATTGGACAAGAGCAGAATTGCACAACAGCTGATCTTAATGACTAATTAGCAGCCAGTCTCAAAGCCGCTGATCAACAGCTGATCCACATTGCCCTACAATCAACTACTGAGTCAGAGGAATCTCGAACAGAGTGAATACGAAATCAAGAAAGAGATATTGAACTAAGCGAAAACGAAATAAGAAGAACTGAAGGAAACTAGCAAGCACCGTAGCATATGTTAGACTGCTACAAGCCTATTTAACACTGCCTTGTTTTGAGTATCAGGAAGATGTAATAATAGGTGTAGCCTGTGAGCTAAATTGATTAATGATACATATGGAGCAAAGTTCCATATGTCTCTGTTTTATACAATCTCTGAACATTAACATAAGTTTTCAAAGTCTCTCACTTTTACCTCTCTCCTTTATCCTGCAGTATATTCTACTACATGTACCTAGGGCTGCACGATTATTTAACACCATTATTCATTGGTTTTGGGAACGTAATACTTTTAACATTTTGAATGAACAGAATAATGCATATATTTTCACATTTTCTAACCCTAAACCTCTACTGTGAGGGCGGTAAATTAGGAGTGCATTATTTCATATAGAACACCAGAGAAAGTCCAGTAAAGTGAGAGTTTTCATTTGTAAACAGACTGTTCCTTCAAAATCGTCATTCTCGATTATTCTTGTTTAGTAATCGTGTAAAGCCAAAATTGTAATCACGATTAAAATTCTATTAATTGTGCAGCCCTACATGTACCTTTACTCTATCTCTTGAGTTTAAAGAGGTTCCAGGAAGACCTCATTATGAACCCCGCACCTTCCTGTTGAATCTGTCACCTGTTTTGGTTCCACATGGAGTCTTGTTTCTTCACAATAACACATTTTGAAATACTACTACTACAATTACTTATCTCAGTTTAACTTCTGTTATTTGTAACTTTTACTTTGGGAAAAAAAAATGTATGAAATACCTTTTCATAATAATTGCTTTGTTCTAAAAATCTAGCTTAGTAGTTGAGACATTTAGAAATTTGTGGGGGGAAGGGATGATTGCAGCATGTACTACTATAAAATTAGTTATAGCTATCATAACTACCATAGCTAATGGGGTAATATAGCTACTGCTCTTCATAATGGTTCTGTATGCACCTGTAAGCTTATCCAGTACACATCTCAGTGAATATTACTAGTATTTACATGGCCACAAAATGTTTACACAATGCAGAGAATCTTTTGAGAAAAATACTGGTTGGTATACAATGATACGCAACTTAATCTTTTTTTTTTTTTTTTTGTCGGTTAGAAGTAGGTGCCTACCCTAACTTGCATGTCCCCGCTTTTAACACTTGTACTTTCATAGCACCCTTGAGATGTTCATGTGAGTTACGGGAGGTGTATGTATTTAGAATGATGAACAGCACATCAAAACAAAATGGGGACAAAATGTCCCCTTGCAGCAAATTCCCCTTCATCCCGATGTTGAACTAAAAGGTTTATGACCGATCTTTATTACGATGGCTTATTACCAGGAGCTAGTCTTGGCCGCCGTGCTTCGTTGTGACACTCATTACCAGGGGTGGGGGGGGTTCATTACCGGATCAGTGTCCCAATTCTACCACGTATTGGAACAGGGGTTCAGGGAATTGGGGGACAGAGACTGGCCGAAATCTCTGGAGGTGTGCCAGAGGCATACGAATTTGGAATGAGCAGGGAAAATGACCTCACATTTTCTACATGCTTGGCAAGCCAGGACCGTTTTAAATAAAAAAAAGTGGCCTATTCCAGGGGCCTGCCAATTATACTTTACAACTATGAAGAGAGAAAAAAAAAAGCCGTTGAACACAAATCACAGTGACGCTGTTTGCACCTCATCTCAAGGTTGGACAGTGTGGTAGAAGTCATATTCATATTATCACACATTAAACTGATAGGAACAGCAATTAAGTAATTAAGGTCTAAATTCATAGCCGGTTTCTTGGGCTGTAAGGGGAATTTGCACCTAAAATATTCTATTGCGTCAATAACCTATCTAAGTTTTGAAAGTAACTTACAGATATGAATATCTGTCATAAGTTTTTAATATGTTTTTGTTGACCCACCAGTAGATATTTCACTTGAGTTGAAACTGCAATAAGTCTTATATATTTCAAAGAAGAGCAAAGTCTGTCCACGTTCCAGGGAGCTTTGAAATACGTTTGATGTTGGCCTGTCTTCCTGCTGCATTTATTTCTGGGTTCTAAAATTGGGGCATCGATGTTGGGAAAAGTGGTTATACTTCTAGCCTGCACATCGCCTACTATTGCTAGGATTTGGATTTTCTGCTGTTTTGTAATATAATATTTATCTTCAGTAAACCAAGATAATTGCTGATGGTTTCTGTTGTGTATCTAATTATGGTGAATGGCTGGATGGATATTCTCTTGCTGATCCAGGCAGTTTCATAACAGTCTAGACTAGACGTTCCAGTCTTGAATCTAAAGTGACAGTGTGCAGTCTGTACAACGTGGCCTCGACCAGGCAATAATGGTTTCCAAATACATGAACAGAAAACAATTGAGTTTGTTAATATGCAGCACCGGCACTGTTTTTATTTAATTTTGTTAATATTTAATTAATTAGATTGTGGCCTGTAATAACTCAGAAATTGAAAAACAAATGACTGTATCTTATTTACCTCTAACTCATATCTGGAAACACTTTACATGAAAATACATTTTCCTGTTCGTAATTTTGGGAATAAAAATAAGTGCATACATTATGGCTTAAATATGGCTTAAAGAACACTTTAAATAATCTCAATAAATAATTTTCAATTAAAAATACTTGCAATGGGTCTTGAAAGGAATATATATATATTTTGTATCTTTTCTGCTTCTTCTGTGTTAAGTTGAGGACCTGTATTGTAATGGCTAAATGTGTATAAAAGGCAGCAGTTGACTCCTAAAGTCCTGCTTGTTGCCGATGTTTTTCAGCTCCTTCAAGCACCTGATTGGAGGTCTGGATGACGTCTCGAACAAAGGTTACGAAGACGCCGAGGCCAAAGCCAAGTGAGTACCGAACACCGTGCGAGTGTCACGTGTCTATTCACCATGTCTCTGTGAATCTCAACACTCAGAGTTTACACTGCCACATATGGATTCACGTTAAGGGTTACATTAAGCTAAAACAGATGATCTGTCAGGAGGTTTACTCTCAGGTACTACAGACAGGGAAATATTCATGAACTATTGACAACGAATGGAAACACTGGGGCGGGGGGTATGCTTCGCGTTAGCTGGATAACTGGACTGAGTAAAACCCGAACCCAACCAAATATGGAACATGGACTGAAGTAAAAAGAGCTGTTTCGAGTTTTTACAAAGTGCAGTTATCCAGCTAACTCAGTAATCCTGCTTCGTAGTATACCCCCCGCAGGTAAAGTGACTGAATATGGCGTCGGGCCACCACGAGGGCCCAGTGTGGCCCGGCCCGGCCCGCGTGTGCTCTGGCGTAGTCCGGAGAGTCCTGGATTGTGCAGGAGGAATACCACACCACTCTTCCAACAAGTCAGTCACTCGCGCTTAGCTGCTACCGGTGGGAACACGCTGACTCCAGCATCATTCCAGAATATCCCATTAATGCTTGATTGGGTTCAGATTCGGTGGCTGAGAAGGCCACGACATATAAGATAACACCTCTGTCAGGCTCTTCAAACCGCCCGGGGACTACTTGGTTGGTGATCTGTGGATGGAGACGCTGTCAACACAAAAGACATTCGTCTCCACGGTAAAAGTAGCGCTTCTAATTCGGTGAAGATGGTGGCTCAGTAGCATTGAGTCAATTTACGGTTGCATAACACCCAACACTGATGAGCCTAAGCCCCTTCTTCTAAAGGGGGAGACATATTTAGGAATTAGATAACGGAAAGCTTTGTTTAGAATTAGATTGGGAAGGTCTTTTATACGAGATAAATTAGAGGGTGGGAATTGGCGGTAATTCTGTGACACCGTGTTACCACAATTTGCTGGCACGGGCGCCTCAGAGAAGCGCTTGTGTAAACGAAGGCCTGAGCATTTGAATCACTCAGAGGAGGACTGAAGGTCGTTATCAAACCTTGCCCAGACGCTTCTCCCAGAGGAAGCAGTGCAACATTAGCCGCCATGGCCATTTGAATACCGCAGCGGAATCCCCACGCCTCGGCCAGGATATTGGGCCAGCTTGTGTGTGTGTGTGTGCGTGTGTGTGTGTGTGTGTGTGTGTGTGTGTGTGTGTGTGTGTGTGTGTGTGTGTGCGTGCGTCTGTGTGGGTTGGCAGGGGGTGATCTTTGGGTCTAAGAGTATTAGCTGTGGTATATGTGTGTGTGTGTGTGTGTGTGTGTGTGTGTGTGCGTGCGTCTGTGTGGGTTGGCAGGGGGTGATCTGGGGGTCTTAGAGTATTAGCTGTGGTATATATGTGTGTGTGTGTGTGTGTGTGTGTGTGCGCGTGCGTCTGTGTGGGTTGGCAGGGGGTGATCTGGGGGTCTAAGAGTATTAGCTGTGGTATATATGTGTGTGTGTGTGTGTGTGTGTGTGTGTGTGTGTGTGTGTGTGTGTGCGCGTGCGTCTGTGTGGGTTGGCAGGGGGTGATCTGGGGGTCTAAGAGTATTAGCTGTGGTATATATGTGTGTGTGTGTGTGTGTGTGTGTGTGTGTGTGCGCGTGCGTCTGTGTGGGTTGGCAGGGGGTGATCTGGGGGTCTAAGAGTATTAGCTGTGGTATATATGTGTGTGTGTGTGTGTGTGTGTGTGTGTGTGTGTGTGTGTGTGTGTGTGTGCGTGCGTCTGTGTGGGTTGGCAGGGGGTGATCTGGGGGTCTTAGAGTATTAGCTGTGGTATATATGTGTGTGTGTGTGTGTGTGTGTGTGTGCGCGTGCGTCTGTGTGGGTTGGCAGGGGGTGATCTGGGGGTCTAAGAGTATTAGCTGTGGTATATATGTGTGTGTGTGTGTGTGTGTGTGTGTGTGCGCGTGCGTCTGTGTGGGTTGGCAGGGGGTGATCTGGGGGTCTAAGAGTATTAGCTGTGGTATATATGTGTGTGTGTGTGTGTGTGTGTGTGTGTGTGCGCGTGCGTCTGTGTGGGTTGGCAGGGGGTAATCTGGGGGTCTAAGAGTATTAGCTGTGGTATATGTTTGTGTGTGTGTGTGTGTTTGCATGTGTCTGTGGGTGGGCAGGGTGGGGGTTTGAGAGTATTAGCTGTGGTATATGTCTACATGTGTGTGTGTGTGTGTGTGTGTGTGTGTGGGTGGGCAGGGTGGAGGTATGTATTACCTGTGGTATATGTGAGTGTGTGTGTGTGTGGGTGGGCAGGGTGGAGGTATGTATTAACTGTGGTATATGTGAGTGTGTGTGTGTGTGTGTGTGTGTGTGTGTGTGTGGGTGGGTGGGGAGGGTGGAGGTAAGTATAACCTGTGGTATATGTGAGTGTGTGTGTGTGTGTGGGTGGGCAGGGTGGAGGTATGTATTACCTGTGGTATATGTGAGTGTGCGTGTGTGTGTGGGTGGGCAGGGTGGAGGTATGTATTAGCTGTGGTATATGTGAGTTAGTGTGTGTGTGGGTGGGCAGGGTGGAGGTATGTATTAGCTGTGGTATATGTAAAGCATAGGGTAAACTGAGACAGACGTCTGTCTCGCGTGGCCCCCCGTCACTCAGCTGCCAGATCCCCATCTGGGAATAAAAGTGGTCTGGACTGAGACCCTTACTGCCCCTCTCTCTTTGAAGCTACCCCCCCGGCACTGTGAGCAGGCAGGCTGTCTGTGCGAGCCTCTGTCAGTCATGTTGTATACACACACATTCACATGCATGCATGCACATGCAGTTATACACATACAGTGTGCATACACATGTACAGTACATGCATTCAGCTGCATGTGCACGTGCGTGTTTCTGTGCGGCTGACCCTCTGGCGTTCCCCGGCCAGGTGCAGGAAGAGGGTTAACTGCCAGCATTCCTGCTCTCTCTCTCTCTGAGCCATGATAATCCAGCAAACCTCCATCTGAAGGTTGGGATAAACACAGAGCTCTCTCGCCCTCTTCCCCGACACTGATAAATTACAGCGATGCGCAGCTCTTTTCTCCATCTCACTTTCTTTCTCTCTCTCTCTCTCTCTCTCTCGCACGCACACACACACACACACACACACACACACACACGAGTATCTGCTCACGAGTATACAAGTATGAGTGGTATCAGTTGTATCGGTAAGTGTACTACTTGTAGTATGATTATAATGAAATATTTTCTACCTGTCACTGGATATAACAGAGATCTCCAGCAGCGGTAGGCTTGTGTTTGTTTGCTTGCCGGGGCCACTGTTGTCTGGCAAAATTACATCCTGGCTGCTTAATCAGGATGCCAGCTTCCATTACCCTCTACGCTCCCCTTAAAAAACCTCTCCTGGATTTATCCTCTCTTACATTATCACAGTGGTTCCCAAAGTCGGTCCTGGGGCCCCCCTGTGTATGCTGGTTTTCGTTCCAACCACAATTGCGATCCGAGAATTTTAACAAGCTAACTGCTAATTTGTCTTTATTTCACTTTTCATGTTTTGATGGATTATTTACCCTCTTAAGCCAAATTATGTCAGAAAATAGCTATGCATGCCATGTAGAATAAATGTCCTATGTTCACAACTTTGCTTATTGTGCTATATTGCAAAAAACTACATAAAAATAGTTAACAAAATGTTATAACTGATCAAATTAATCAAAGGTGAATCAATATTCTCCTAATTAGGTCGTTGAACAAATGTGTTTAAGTTCTTTCATAATTTTGTTTCCTTAAACTTATGAACACAATGCAGGTTTGGCTCATTATCAGTTTGCATTGTCTTTGAATTGTTTATTATCAACCAAATGGTTAGTTTTCATGGCCATGTGTCCACACTTTCACCAATTAGGAGCCTATTGATTCACCTCGGCCTTTCATTTGCTCAGTTTTGTTGCCTTTTTTAATGAAATTGTTTGCAATATAGCACAATAAGCAAAATATGAACATGGGACATTTATTCTACATGGAATGCATAGCTATTTTCTGACATAATAAAAAAAGAGGGTAAATAATCCATCAAAACATGAAAAGTGCAATTAAGAAAAATTAACAGCTTGTTAAAATTCTCAGATCGCAATTGTGGTTGGAACGAAAACCAGCATACACAGGGGGGCCCCAGGACCGAGTTTGAGAACCACTGCATTATCAAATAGTGCAGACTGGAGGCCACACCATCTGTCCTCTATGTAACATGCCTGCCCTCATCAGAAAGGCTTTGGTTGCATTATTGTAGCTCATTTGTCCCAGATGACAGGTTGCCTTTGGGCTAGTAGAGAGTAGCCTTCTTGCCGTTCAGCCATCTAGGAAATTGGAGGTATTTTGGTGACCCAAGGTAATTTTTTATATATTAGCTTTTATAATTACATTTTTACGAGATACTTTAATTTCTGATGAATTGTGCTAGTGGGGTCTTACAGTGCTGTCTAATTAGCACCCACTTTTTGTGCTGCAGACAGGTGACAAAATTTAACAGAATGATAAATTTGCAGCGCCGCTGTTTGGACGTTTTGAGACATGTTGTTTGATGCGTGCTCATGACCTAACTCTATTTTTCCTCTCTGTGAGCACAGTACAGGCCAGACCATTATTGTCACAGTCATGGCACACTGCAACTGACAAAACTGCGACAGCTATACAAAGTCTCAAGCCTCCCCAAAAATTAATCAAAGAAACGTGTGATCAAGACATGTACTGACAGCCCTGGAGTTCATAATGTGTTTCTTCCAGGAATGTCCTTTGCTTCTCCAAGTCACATTAAACGTCTTTAGTCATGAATGCTAACATGATTAAGTTTCCTCAGCTGTCACTTGAAAGCCGCTTTGTTTTTTGCAGTTATTAAGACGGCTCAGCCATTACCGACTGGTGGCTGCTTTCCGAGCGGAACGCGTCATTGGAGAACCGGCCGCGACCGGAAATTGGTCTCAGAGCACACAAAGTGGCGGCGGATGCTGAAGTGGATTTTAATTGGTTACAGTGGAGTGAGCGCGGCGACAGATCTTCAGCTAAACGCGTTCCGCACCTACGTTTTTTTACTGGCATGTTTACGGGTTCTGCTCAGCTGCCAGCTGTTGAGTTTCTCCATGAGCTGTGGTGGAGACAGGTCTGTGCTTTGGACAGTATGCTGAATGCTTTTAATCTAACTACATTTTCTCTATGCAAACTGTTTGGTACTTCTTGTACTACCTGGGATATGTACTAGTGCTGTTATAGTGCTTTTGTCTGCTGTCTTATTGCCCCTGCCCTGCTGCCTTATTGCCCCTGCCCTGCTGCCTTATTGCCCCTCCTGTCTTATTGCCCCTGCTGTCTTATTGCCCCTGCTGCCTTATTGCCCCTGCCCTGCTGCCTTATTGCCCCTGCTGCCTTATTGCCCCTGCTGCCTTTCTAATAGACCTTTGTTCAGTCACTTCAGACTGAAAACTCTTAAAACTCTTAAGGCCCGTCCACACCAAGAACGATAACTATAACGATGTTAGCATCCACACTGATGAACGATAACGTTCTGTAAACAGTGGCACCAAGCACTTTGAATGTGACACCCTGTAAATTCTGATGGATTTTGATTGGCTGTCAGTCTTTCTATCGTTCATCAAACCGCTCTGAAAGTGATCCCAACGATATCGTTCGTCGCTGTCGTTGTCGTTGACGTTATGGTTGCGGTGTGGACTCCGCCATCCACTTGAGTTAGAACGATGTTTAAAATGATATATTTGTAGTTATGGTTATAGTTATCGTTCTTGGTGCGGACGAGGCCTTTAGGCTCATGCATTTTGGCTGCGCTGCTCAGGGCGTATGTGTGCCTCACAGAGGGTGTCAGTGCTCTTAAAATGAGTGGAGTCAGACGTGCCGTTATCACAATCCAGTCCTGGGACCCTGCCGAGGAAGACCCCTACACTCAATCAGCCACATATAGAGGAGTAAAAACCAGCACTGATTGCATGATATACACTCCATCATATCTGGTAATTAACAAAGGGCATGTTGTTCCTGCCTGTGGTATTTTTTTTGGAATTCATAATATCCTCTTATGGCTGTGAGGCTGCGATGCTTTGAAAGCCGGTCTTTATCTTTTGTCTTCCAGTTTCACCTGAAATATTATTATTATTATTAATAATATATATATTAATATATAATTATTATTATATCCCCTTTAGGGACAATTCCACAGCCATGGGGTTGTGTCCTTGGGACTTTTTTGTTTTTGCTCTTTTGTGTCCAGGACTCCTCTGTGCGTAGAGATATTTTTTTTCTTCATTACTTTAAACGCAATTTGGCTTCCTGAAAAGCATGTTTACAGGCAGAATTCTTCAATAATATTTTGTTGGAATTTAATCTCCAGCCATTATTCAAAATGTGGTACAAGATCGCCCTCTGGTGGTGACAGTGACAGTCTGCTTTGTGGTTTACCTCAGAGGGACCCTGTAGGCCGTCGAGTACGTATAACGATGTAACGTGCTCATCAAATTTATAAAATTATTCATGTACATTTATGCCTACCTACCTTTTAATAATCACTAAATGCATCGTTTTCTGTTGGAGGAAATTGCTTCCAAAAATAGCCTCTGAAGCGAGATGAATATATTAAATGGATATGTCACGGTAAATTGCTCTTGGTTTTAACCATTGGGTTCTTCCTGTAATGTAGGCTAGCTGTAGTTTATTATTTTGTTCATTAAAGCCTAGCTTTTGAAACGCTGTGTGCATCCGTTCCCTTTGAGGCGGCAGACAGTGTGCATGCCTAGGGAAGCAGAGTGCCGAGGTGATTTAACAGGCCTTTTCTGAGAGACAAAAGGCAGAGCAGGACACCCAGGGAGAGGAGGGTCAGCGTGTGCTCTCCGTGTCAGCGCCATGTGTCTCTCCAACAGCTCTGCTCCGGCCCACACTCAGAGATGTCCCAGCCATTTGGTGGGCTTAGATAAACATGCCATGTAAATTCAACCCGGTCACGATTTCTTCCGACGCGCCCCCCCTGACTGAACCCGTCCAGAAGGAGTTGTGTCGCCCGCCCGTTGTTACCATGGCGAAGGTTTGTAGATTGAAACGGAGTCCAGAAGGAGCAGAGCGGCATAGTCTGCTGGGTGCAGACAGAATGCGCAGTCAGAGGAGACTGCTGGGTATTCAGCGCAGACAGAATGCGCAGTCAGAGGAGACTGCTGGGTATTCAGCGCAGACAGAATGCGCAGTCAGAGACTGCTGGGTATTCAGTGCAGACAGAGTGCACAGTCAGAGGAGACTGCTGGGTATTCAGTGCAGACAGAATGTGCAGTCAGAGGAGACTGCTGGGTATTCAGTGCAGACAGAATGTGCAGTCAGAGTCTGATGGGTATTCCTTGCAGACAGAATGCACAGTTGGAGTCTGCTGGGTATTCATTGCAGACAGAATGCACAGCTGGGTTGCCACAGATCAGGGGAGATAGGGAGATAGATAAGAGGCCAAGGGGTGTGTGAGTTTCCTTTTCTGTCAAACTATCATGAGAGTGAGCATTTTCTCAGTGGGACACTGAGCAAGCTCCATAGTTACAAGCTATTATTATTACTTTTCAGTATTTCTGAAGTTCCCTAACGGGAAAATAAAAGTTATTCTATTCTATTCTATTTGAAGAGTAGGTTTTTTGGAAAGTTTTTTTTGGAAAGTCAGTGTTCTAGAATTTCATTACTTTCAGTTACCAGCAGTGATTGTTACATCAGCATTAGAATATTCAGTTAAGAACCTTCTAATCAAATTCTAAAGCGTTATGGATATTACTGAAGTTCACAGTAAGATTTCTCGCCAGCATAGTCTACTTGACACGTCATTTTTCAGGTTTTTGCGGAACACAGGGGGAGGTTAATCTGTGTTAAACTGCCTCAAGAGGTGGTTGGCAAAAATCGTTGCAGTACTGTTCTCAAGTGTGATAGCTTGCTTTTGCTCTCAGGCCTGTGGGGGAAAAAAGTCTCAAGCAGGCTTTTGTAATATTTATGCATTAATAGGGGCAAATAGAGGCAAAAAAGAATAATAAACTGGTAAAATTTGAAAATGCAGATCCCTGATGATTTTCAAGGAAACATGTTAATTACCAGAAAATACGATCATAAGAATATTTCATTCAGAATGTGAAGGTGAAGCTAGAGTGAATAGATTCAATTGTCAGTAGTCTCCATGAGTTTTAATGGCATCCAAAGGGTTAAAGTATTTCAGGTAATTATTCTGCTGCAGATCTCTGTCCCACAGTAATATTTACAGACGGGGGACGGCCTCCGTCACAGGCCTCAGGCCTCCAAACCCAAGGACTTCCTGTAGATCAGCAGGTATAAATGGCCTTGACGCTCCCCTCCACTGCAGCCGTCCCAGGTGGGCCTGCAGATTGAACTCCGCATGGACTGTCTGCACCAATCATTGTGCAGCACTAACTCCTTCCAAAGACTGTGGAGGAAACAAACAAGATACACATGTTGCATTGTATATCAATGGAGAACAACAATATGTGGACAATTATAACGTGTGCAAAGGCATATCTCTTGAGTATCCTGAAAAGCACTACATAAATAAAATATATTAATTATTATTATTGTTATTATTATTTCCAAGCATGCTGAACATTGCTCCATATTAGTTAAGAGAAACAGCATTAAAAGACTTAGCCTGCTTGATATTTATATTTTTTACATTTAGCCTTTTCAGCGGGTTAAATATAGAGACAATGTGTTGGGTTAACCTCCCTGGCACGCTGACGAGGTCAGTTTAGTTCTGGAACACTGTCATGAAGGCTGCGGAGTCTTTACAAGCATTAGAATATAATTTGATTATGACCCTCATCTGAAATCAGTGCCTCAATGTCAAATGCCACACTGAGAGAATATGACACTTGTATATCTGGCCCTAGGGCAGGGTAGGTCTTGCCAAAACAATCAGTCGCCAGCAGCTTGCGTTTGTACACGGCTACGGCTGTTTACAGAATGACATATTGCGGCGGTGGCTGTTTTTTTTGTTTTATTTTTTTACTTTTACATAGTATGCATTTATACAGCTGGACTTATTGAAGTATTTCGGGTTGAGTATCTCAAGGGTGTAACAAACAGTGCTTTACCTGGGAATCAAACCTGCAACCTTTGGGTGACAACCCAGCTCCCTAACTGTTATATTGCAGTGCTGCCCAATCTTTAAACTTGTCAGTAAACACACGCCACTGTATGGGGATGCCAGAAGAACACAAACTGTGTGGTGCTAAGTAGAATAGCACCTGTGTAGGATTAAGGGCGCTGTTTTCCAGTGGCCCTTGGCCAGTGCATTTCCCAGCTGGACTGGATAGACTGTCACAGAATGTTTTTAAGCCTTGAACATATCAGCGTTTCCAGGCCGATTTGAAAATCCAGAGCCAAAGAAAGGTAATCTGGCCACCAGAGAAGCCAAGGCTCTGATGTCGCTCGACCGAAATTTAAGCCAATGCCTGCAACACCGTTCATTCTGGGATAAAAACTCAACTGCCAGCTTGCCTCTTAATACAGACTATTCAATAAGGCAACGCAAATACGGCCTTTTGAGTCCATCATGCTGTTAAACTCAACTTTGTACTTTTATTTATTGAGCTTCAGGGTATTTTGGGGGAAAAAGCCAAAATGTCAGTTTGCACCGATTTCTGGGATTCAAAAACAGTCGATATTCATCCATTTTGGCTGAAAGAGCCAAAGCTGGAAACACTGATAGATATGCAAAAACAAAGGACAATCACACAGATGGTGTGTGTTCTACAGAGTGAGGCTCAAGAGTGTAAGGCTCAAGGGATGTAACATGCCCTTCACTTAAATAGCCCATGGAAGTGACAGGTAATCGTGGCAGGTAGGTTCAGATCATTTCCAGTTTGGCATTAATGACAGTCAGGCGTGTGCAGTGTTTGAAAGATCAGCACTTCAGCGTTAAATGTGGAGAGTTCAGTAATAGAAAGTTTTTTTTTTCTTCTCCAAACACATTGTGTGGTTTTGCATAAGTATATATTTCTCTGTTTGTTTCTTTGAGTTGTGTTGAGCCGTTAGCAAAAAAAACAAAAGAAACAGCATTTGTGTGTTCTATATTTTGCCTCCAGTTCAAGGGTTAAAGAGTAAGGATTTTGGTGTTGAAACAGCAAGTTGTTTGTTGTTGAAACTGGAAAGGGAAATGTTCTTGGTGTTAAAAACAGAAAAGGTCTTTCCTGAGAATCCATGTCTCCTTAGGGTTGAGCGTTGAGCAGAGTTATTTCACAGTTGAGATGGCGAGGAGCAGTCAGTGAGAACAGAAACAGACGGTCAGAGTTGAAATATAGAGCTGTTGTAATAATGAGGCACAGAATGCATCACCTTCTCGCTGTGGCTCAGACTGTTTCTCAAACTGAGCTCACAGAATGCATAACCTTCTCGCTGTGGCTCAGACTGTTTCTCAAACTGAGCTCACACTGCCCCCTCGTGAACCCCAAAGCTCTGGATACTCCAAACCCATCTGAAGGGTGGTAGATCAAACACAGTGAACAAATACGATTTTTTGGGGTTCTTAAACTTGGTCCTGGGGTCCTTGGTCCTGTGTGTAAGCTGGTATTCATTCCAAACTGAATTGTAGCCGGTTCTCAATTCAATATTTGTGATGTCTGCTGAGGGATGACTTACCAAGGTAAGGCTATGTTATGTCAGAATTAGACAATATCACATGATAGAGAGTGCTATTAAACGGTCTTGTATCAATTATACTATAAGCGGAGTGATCCCGGCCGGTGATGAGGTCCGAGTGATGTTATACTGTATATCAGCACTCACGGAATGCGTCTCGGCCAATCGCAATGCGCGGTCGGAACTAACTGCTGTATAAACAGCAATACGTGTCCTTGAAGGATAGAGATAGAAGTCGAATGGAGGCTGGGAACCTAGTCACGCCCTCTACAGGAGATCTTTTGTCACGGAGGCGACAATCATACTATACCGTTTATGTTACCCAGCCCTTCACCCACTGCCCACCGAGGCCATCTGACTAACAGACAGGAAATAGTATTCACCTGCCAGGGGTTCGAGCGCAGATTAGTTACCACGGTGAGTGCAAACAAACACAGATGGTATCTCCTAGCACTACTGCACGGACGTTCATCTGACAAACGGAGCATTTATTTTTATTCTCTCCGTCATTAAAGCCTTGCAATGTGTTCATCTGTTCAGCTACAAACAGCTGTTATTGGTTAATCCGGCAATGTTTTAAGTTGGACGGAGCTGTAAACCAGTTTGTTTGTATCGCAGATTGCATTCACGGTCCTGATTCAATCGTTTTTTGTCTAGAATTTGGTAGTTATAGTTTGCAGTCATTTTAGATATAGAATCTGTATCAGAAACAGTCTTAAGAGTCGGTGCTTGGTGTATTATATGGATGTTCAGGACATGCTCAGATAATATCACCAAGCTCCCATATGGACCCAGCTGTGAGTGTCTTTTACCCTCAGGGTGACACCAAACTCTGTGTCTGACATTCAGTCGTCATAACAATACCTCAAGTGCTACTAGTGCACCACAGAGACTCTACCACCTCCCATCCAGCACCCATCTGACCTGTCAAAATATAGCATTGAGCCAGGTATGGGACCCAGATGGCAATAGGTTTGAATCCCATATAGGACACTGGATCTTTGCCATTGAGCGAGGTCCCCTACCTGAATTGCTGCAGTAGAGTTTTGGCTGGGTGTGCTTGAGACCCGCAGTGCAGATGGATGTCACTGATGTAAGCAATTGCACTGTAACTTCCTGGGCCTCCTATTGGTCAAACCAATAATTACGACATTCAGGAAGACGTCCCTCCTGGGGTGCATCCCAATACTCGAAGAATGCATCCCCCTTTCCTCCACTACCACCTCCTCTCCTCCGTGCCCCAGAAACCGATCTTTGTGTCCTAATCTAATGTTGCTCATTACATATTAATTACATATTAATGTCTCGACACAAACCACAATGTCTGGTACATTGTATACTGAACTTGTGACTACTTGTACAGGCAGTTTTGCACACTTCCGGGTAGGAGACGAGTGGAGGAAATGAGATGAGGAGTGAAAGCCTTTCAAAAAATGATAAAAATAAGAGACATTTTATGGGCTTTTCACTGTTGGAGTGTGATCTCTTTTTTTTGAAAATTCAAGCTAAAACTGCCCTTCTGCACGGATTGGCACGAATACATTAAATGATTAAAAAAAAGAAGCATGTCGTCCTCGTCATGTGCCCACCCTCCAGCCACCTGTCACCTTTCTCTAAGAGATGTCCCCTTTCTCCATGTAAAACACAGGTACGAAGCAGAGAATGCCTTCTTCTCCAGCCTGACCCTGGTGGACTTCAACATCATCGACACTCTGGGAGTGGGCGGATTTGGCCGTGTGGAGCTGGTAGGAATGCCCACATCTCCTGTCTTTCTGAAAGAATTTCAACCAAAATTAATAATTTGGTATGTCCTATCTTGCACACTTCTTGTGTTAGAACCCAATCTCTCCTCTGTATCCAGAAAATACCATTTGAAATGATGTCATTGGGATATAACTCCTCCTTTTCTGAAAGTCTCTTTTGAATTGTGGAATAGTGGTAACATTCTATTGTTTGCTCAAAAGTTTAGAAATAACAGAAGTTTTGGAGTGTTACTTTAGTTTAATATCAATTACCTCCACTAAATCACCTGAAACCATTCTCCACAATGGAGTAAAGGGTGACATCATACCCAGGTGACATCAGATTGGGTTCATCACTTTTTCTTTGTCGTGGGCTAAAGTATAAATATCTGTGACATTAGGAATGAGATACATTATTCTTAGGGTAAGAACCAACATAATGAAATAATGATTTTGCCATTCCATTTAAAGTGAGAGCTACATGTCCTGCTGCCGTGTACTGCACGCAGATGCCCCGCCCACACAAAGAATAAATGGGCGGGAAAGGGGCGTGGGCAGATTTGGCTGAAAGAACACCAAGGTTTTTCAGCGCTGAAAACTTAGAATGACCATATATTAGATTTTTAAAAAGACAACGGGGCTATTTTTCTCTTTATATACAGTCTATGGAACGAGCAAAACCGAACTGGACATTATTAAAGGTTGTATCAGCGATTTTGGGTGGAAACATAAATGATCACATTCATCTGATTTTTCCTCACGATCCGCTAGCTGCCCGCCCCATAAGCAGGCCGTCAAAAAACCGCGTCTCTGTAGGCAGCCTATGCTCCGAGATCGTACACAAAAACAATGGTACTACCAACTACTCAAAACCAAAATAAACAGTATTCCAACCAATCACAATGATCTGCACAAACGTGACGTCACTTCTGAAGCGAAATCCCAAACAAACATACTTATGAATAATTATGTTATGTTTTAAAAAATAGTGTTCAAGCATCCAGAATTATAACCACGTTAATAACGTTTGTAAGAAACCAAACCGTTTGTAAATCCGTCAAGATTTCAGCGAGATAAGAGTATTAGCGTTTGTGCAGATCATTGTGATTGGTTGGAATACTGTTTATTTTGGTTTTGAGTGGTTGGTAGTACAATTTGTTTTTGTGTACG
Organism: Synaphobranchus kaupii; assembly: GCA_029718625.1. Lineage (NCBI taxonomy): Eukaryota > Metazoa > Chordata > Actinopteri > Anguilliformes > Synaphobranchidae > Synaphobranchus > Synaphobranchus kaupii. Next base: position 114,019,228 of record CM056380.1, read on the forward strand.
ATCTCGGAGCATAGGCTGCCTACAGAGACGCGGTTTTTTGACGGCCTGCTTATGGGGCGGGCAGCTAGCGGATCGTGAGGAAGAAAAAAAAAATTTATGTTTCCACCCAAAATCGCTGATACAACCTTTAAGAATTTAGACATCCCGCCTAGGGGACATTTTGGGATAAATGTCTGGGAAAATGAGGATGTCCGGCGTAGCCTATGCTGACTTCACCCGCAACAGCACAAGACCTGGGTCAAATAATTATGTACTCTAAGGGCCTGATTTACTAAGACCTTTAGAATGTGCAAAACCTTTTAGCACACGCAAACCAATAACATGACCAATGATTGGTCATGGTATTTGTTTTGCATTTGTATGTATTTGTCCAATCATTGGTTGTGTTAATAGTTTTGCGTGTGCTAAAGGTTTTTACACCCGCTATACGTCTTAAAGACGCCCTAAGACTTTAGACACCAGTAAAGGTCTTGCACATTAGTGACCATTTTAGACAAAATCGCTATTTTCACCAATATTTTCATGTTTCCATGAGTATACTCAAGGATATGAAAGCCTTTTAAGATGGGTTATACACATTGGACCCGAGTCTGATTGGCACACTTGTGTTAATCACACAGAAGTACTCTTTATCCCTCCAAGTGCAGGTGGTGCATTTTCTAGCTCCCATCTGCCTCCTACTAGTGTCTTCTCCATCTGCACATCCCTCTCATTCATTGCGACCATGCTGTTCCTTTTATGCACGGCAGAAATACGATTTGAGATTTGCATGCATGCCGCCATTCCCCAAGAGAACTATATCTACACTTCTCAATCCTCCAGCCCTCGCAGAAGTTAGTACCTCACCAGGGGAGGTCAGATCTCAAATGGCCCCCATGATAAATGAAGGTTAATTGAGTTGATTACGGTAGGGCTACAGCAATGCCGCGATTGCACAATAACAAGCTCCAGAAAGTCTCGTATCAACTCTTGGCGTTGGAGGACAGGTCTACAGGTGTAAAGTCACAAAAACTCCTGGCTTTATTTATGAATACGGGCCTCTAGGATGAGTTTGTGATAGGGAAGCAGAAAGTATTTTACTGCGATGATGAAAAAGAAGCCAGTGAAAAGCCTCTCACTGCTCTAAAAGTGAAATGCCTTAAATCCTTTCACATCTCACTGCAGAAATGACCATCGGAGTCTGCTGCTGCCCCAGAGTTTCCGGACTGGATTTAGCACCTTTCACGACTCAACTAAACTGAAACACGTTTCTGTAGAATATAAACCTTCCCCTTGAGCGTGCGTGGCGCTCTTTGTGTTTTTCCCTGTCTGCTAAACGGTCCATTTAGATACTCTGGAAGGCTTAAACAAGCTGCCCAGACAGCTCTTACTGTAGACAAACAAGCAGACGTAATCTGTGAGGGAAAAATAAAATAGACAGTGCAAACTCTTTTCAAGTATTAACTCAAGAGAAAGCGACGCTTTTTATTCTAATAACTGCTCTCAGAAGCCGTCACTAAAAAATAAATCTTCAAGAGATTTTAAATAGAATAGTATAGAAAAGAATAGAGAAAGAGGAATAATGATAAACTTAAAAACTCCAGCAGCCACAGTTGAAGGATTGAACTTTGAAGCTATTCTGATAGGCTGTTCTGGGTCTATTTTAAGCACCGGCGTGCAGACAATAAAAACCATGTATCCTTCCACTCAGGACGCCATTGACACCATACAGCAGTGTGGACCACATGACCTCTGACCCGTGGTATGCAGAGCCAAGCTTCCCCTGAACCACTTTCAGATTCAGCTCAACATAATAGTTTGTAACTCTTAAAAGAACGACAGACACACAGTCGTACAAACAGCAGACGTGCTCCGGCCCTCGACGGACCATATCCACACCATCGCTCTCTCGGAGGGGAACATTCAGCCCGCGAGTGAAAACTTCAATGTTGCCGTTTTGCACAGGTGCAGCTCAAGAGCGACGAGTCCAGGACGTTCGCCATGAAGATCCTTAAGAAACGGCACATCGTGGACACCCGGCAGCAGGAACACATCCGCTCGGAGAAACAGATCATGCAGGAGGCTCACTCACATTTCATAGTGAGGTAAGACCCGCCCACCACACCTGAGACTGAGAAATATCAATAAGTAATCAAATATCAGAAGCAAAATTAATCAATCAATCAAATTCAATTCAATACATTTAAAATAGAAATGTAGGGTCAATTAAAAAAAAAAAAACTCTCCAAACTGAGTTTGTGAACAAAAAGTGTAACTTGCTCTTTGGGTTTTACTTTTTACTTAAATTGAAAACAGGCCTTTATCTCTTGCACAGGAAGTCAAAAGTGTTTCTTTTCAATGTTTTTATTCAGACTTTACAGGACCTTCAAGGATAGCAAGTATCTGTACATGCTAATGGAAGCATGCCTTGGAGGAGAGCTCTGGACTATACTAAGGGACAGGTGGGACGATGACTCAGAGCATCCATGATTTGTTCACGGTTATCTATGTGGAATCTGCTAGGTCAGGGGTCACATGTATAAACAGTGCTGAGCAGAAAACTGCCCTCAGAAAGCTGCGTAAGGGAGTTTCCACGCAGAAATTCAGATGTATAAAATAACATGTGCTGTGAGAATCTGCGTACCTCTGCACACGCTGGACACCATATTTACGCAGTGTTTGGCGTCAGTGTGATATGGCGACATAGTGACCGAAAGGCGTAGAGGTAGAAAATGCAAAACTTTTTTTAAGCAGATTTCTGACTTTCACCTTGAGCATTCTTTTACGCACTTTTACTCAGAGTTTTATATACACTACTCACAAAAAGTTAGGGATATTTGGCTTTCGGGTGAAATTTATGGAAAATGTAAGTTCACGCTACAGTGATATTATACGTATCATGAAAGTAGGGCATTTAAGTAGAAGCATGCAATGGTGATTTCCTCATCTCAAACAATTTATTGAAACAAAAGCCAACAACAGTGGTGGGTATACCACAACAAAAATGTCAATGTCTCAATAACTTGTCATGTGCCCTTGAGCATCAATTACAGCTTGACAACGACGTCTCATGCTGTTCACAAGTCGACTTATTGTCTGCTGAGGCATGGCATCCCACTCTTCTTGAAGGGCGGCCCTCAGGTCATTGAGGTTCTGGGGTACAGAGTTACAAGCCTCTACACGGTGAGTCAGCTGATCCCATAGGTTTTCTATGGGATTCAGGTCTGGAGAAAGTGCAGGCCACTCCATTTGAGGTACCCCAGTCTCCAGCAGCCTTTCCCTAATGATGCGACCTCGATGAGCTGGAGCATTGTCGTCCATGAAGATGAAATTAGGCCTGTGTTGTTCATGCAGGGGCACAATGACTGGATTAATGATGTTATTCAGGTAGAATGGGCTTGTCACTGTACCATTCACAAAGTGTAGGGCAGTTCTGTATTGACTAGACACACCTGCCCACACTGTAACACCGCCACCACCAAAGGGTCGTCTGGTGACAACAGTGGCTGATGCATAGCGCTCTCCTTGACGTCTCCAACATCGTTGGCGGCCATCATTTCTGCTCAACGTGAATCGACTTTCATCAGAGAACAGCACTGAGGCCCACTGGTCCCTCGTCCAGCGTAAATGCTCCCTGGCCCATGCAAGACGATGACGCCTGTGCCTGGTGGTGTGGTCAGGTACCCTTGCAGGTCGTCTAGCACGCAGACCACGCTGATGTAAACGGTTTCGAATGGTCTGACGTGACACTTGGGTGCCTCTCACCTCCCTTAAATGTGCCTGGAGTTGAGTGGCATTCATCATCCGGTTCCGCAGGGCACTGTTCACAATGAAGCGGTCATCAGTGTGGGATGTGGCCAAAGGACGTCCACTTCTATGCCTTTCTGTGACTCTTCCAGTCTCTCTGTATCTCTGTTGCAACCTGCTGATGACACTCTGTGACACTCTAAGCTCAGTGGCCACTTCCCTCTGAGAACATCCTGTTTGAAGCCTCGCAATGGCGAGGTACTGTTGATCAATTGTTAGGTGTCGTCTTGGTCTCATGATGTCAAAATGTGAACAGCATGATGAAGAGGACTGTTTAAATACCAATTCTAATTGAACCAGGAAATTTATTGGTCGATTCATGGATCAAACACCTGTTGTGAATTTTGCCGTTCAGCTCCTTGTTAGAGAACAGCAAGTTGTGCAAAAAGTACTGAAACATTGAATAGTTGGACATGTGCATTCAAAAGTTTAGAGAAGGTCAAATTAATTTCACCTGTAAAGGTTATAGTGCATTTTAGGTTCATCCTGAAATTTCACCCGAAAGCCGAATATCCCTAACTTTTTGTGAGTAGTGTATGTGGCCCCAGGGGTAGCAAACCCTGGCCTGCAGCATCGCAGGTATTTGTTTTCATCTTAAAATCAGACAGCAGTTCCCACCCAAGAGACAAGGTGTGTAATCTTGTGTAGCCCTGTAATTGTAGGCGTGTAGCCGTGTAATCCGCTGATTTAATTTAATCAGTAACACCAAAACCGAGCAAAACCTGCGTAAAATCTAATGTAATATCTGAGAGCTGCAATCATTTATATATTTTCCCATATATTGTGAAGCTTTACAATATCTTGACAATATATTTTACTTCAATATATTTTCAGTATGTTCCATTTCTGTAAGGGAGGTCATAGTGGGCCAATCACAGGCTCTCTCATCTGTGATGTCAAACATATGGCCAGCCTGTAATCCTGGAGATGTTTGTGCACGTGATGATTTGTCCTTGCTTGCGGGTCCCTTTCGCAGAGGTTCGTTTGAAGACTCGACCACGCGCTTTTACACGTCGTGTGTGGTGGAGGCCTTCGCTTACCTGCATTCCAAAGGGATCATCTACAGAGACCTCAAGCCGGAAAACCTCATCCTGGATCACAGAGGATACGCCAAGCTGGTGAGTGAGAGGAACTGACGTCATATCCGGAGCCTGTCAGCCATGGATCCTCAAATCGAAGTCCGGCCCTGGTTTTCTTTTCTCCCAGGTAATTCACTGAACGATTAGTGCCACTGATTGGCCAGATGGTCTTCAGACCTGACTCCCAGTAAAGGGAGGGCGGAAATCCAGCAGCTCTCGGCCCTCGAGGACCATGATTTGAGTAGCAGGCCTGTAAGCCGCCGGTCTTCACCCCTGCCCTTGGAGAACTGCAGGGTGTTATGTTAGTTTTCACCTTCATATCAACAACCTGTTCAGACCCAAGAACCCAGATGAGGTGAATTAACTGTGCAAACTGCTTTAACTGGTCAAATAAACACAAATAAGGAAAAATTGCTCACCCGGCAGCTCTTTAAGAAAAAAAGTGAATACCACTGCAGTAGACCCACTGTCAGCACTGTATTGGATTTTCAGGGTGAGGTCAGTGATTGGCATGACTCTCCCTATCTCCCTCTCTCTCCAGGTGGACTTTGGCTTTGCCAAAAAGATCGGATTTGGAAAGAAAACATGGACGTTCTGTGGAACGCCGGAGTACGTGGCTCCTGAAATCATCCTGAACAAAGGCCATGACATCTCAGCAGATTACTGGTCACTGGGCATCCTCATGTATGAGCTGCTGACCGGCAGGTAAACGCAGACGTATATAAACATGTAAAGAAAACAAAAACTCCAGCTGCCTACCTGCTCTCCAAAGGCAAGAGGGAATAGCACAGGTCAAATCCATTGATCTCACTACAAAGGACACTACACAGGGAATTCTATAAGTGACATGCTTTCGGATGAATATTTCATATTTTCCCCTTTCGTCTCCTCCAGCCCTCCATTTTCAGGCCCTGATCCCATGAAGACCTACAATATCATCCTGAGGGGCATCGACATGATCGAATTTCCAAAGAAGATCACCAAAAACGCCGGGAATTTAATCAAGAAACTGTGCAGGTGAGTTCACGTGAGACCGCCCTGGTGGAAACGAGGCCTGTCACTGTCTGTGTGGTCGTTGCACACCTGAAGACGGTGCACATTTTCTTTTTGCAGGGACAATCCTTCTGAAAGGCTGGGTAACTTGAAACATGGCGTCAAAGACATCCAAAAGCACAAGTAAGTGATAAATGAATTAACAGAAACATTGGAATAATATCATTGGTGTGGCTCATCGTGTCCAACTCGGAACCATGCCGGCAGGCAGCCCTGCGTGGCGACCCACGATTGGTCGTAGGATCGCCCGGGGAGATGCTACGATCCGTCACTGACTAGCCAATCCCGGTTAATCAATCAGACCCCTGTACTCTGTTTGCTTAAGCTGCACGTGATTGGTCTTCCTCTGACTCGTGTCTGTGCGAGATTGCCTTGTAGATTTTGGTATGAATAGCATATTGAGAGGAGAGCACATGCTTCTCTCAGCTCTCCAGAATTGATAGCAGAGGTTGCAGCAATGAGCACGGCTAGTAAACCTGATTGGGCATTCCAAACTATCAGGAAAAAATATATTTATATATATATATAATGTGATTATAGTTCTTATCAGTTCTTATAGTTTATCTTGGTCATAATCTTTTTTTTGTGCAACAGAAAGCACCTTTTTTAATTAATTCTATCGTATGAGAATGTAAACTTCATTCCGGTTTGACATTATGTGCATAATTGTCTTGCATAAAATTATTTGTTATGCAACAAATTATTTCTTTAAATTTACATTTTTGATATGGTATAGTAAATCTGTCTATTCAATCATTTTTTTATCAAGATTGTAAATTGTTAATTTGAGATATTTCATTCATTCTGTAACTGACCTTAACTGAACTGTATAAAACCGTCATCGGATATACTGCAGAACCACATTCAGAGGTGCAGGGATCTTATCCACCGCTAGGTGGCAGCCTATCACAAGACCTCGCAAAATGTCAGGCGGATTTTTAGACGCGTTCCTAAAAGTAGGGATTATCCACAGGAACAGGACTCTCCAGGCCTCACTGTTGGCGCTCATAAATTTGTTCAGATTAATAAATTTGCGCAGAGGAATTTAATGAGGGTTTTTTCTGCATTTTATTTGCAAGATGTCCCTGCGTAATTCAAGCGCTTTAGCGGTTTGTTGAAGATGATGGTAGAGCAGGCTTACTCCCCTGTTCTTTAGCGGTTTGTTGAAGATGATGGTAGAGCAGGCTTACTCTCCTGTTCTTTAGCGGTTTGTTGAAGATGATGGTAGAGCAGGCTTACTCTCCTGTTCTTTAGCGGTTTGTTGAAGATGATGGTAGAGCAGGCTTACTCCCCTGTTCTTTAGCAGTTTGTTGAAGATGATGGTAGAGCAGGCTTACTCTCCTGTTCTTTAGCGGTTTGTTGAAGATGATGGTAGAGCAGGCTTACTCCCCTGTTCTTTAGCGGTTTGTTGAAGATGATGGTAGAGCAGGCTTACTCCCCTGTTCTTTAGCGGTTTGTTGAAGATGATGGTAGAGCAGGCTTACTCTCCTGTTCTTTAGCGGTTTGTTGAAGATGATGGTAGAGCAGGCTTACTCTCCTGTTCTTTAGCGGTTTGTTGAAGATGATGGTAGAGCAGGCTTACTCTCCTGTTCTTTAGCGGTTTGTTGAAGATGATGGTAGAGCAGGCTTACTCTCCTGTTCTTTAGCGGTTTGTTGAAGATGATGGTAGAGCAGGCTTACTCTCCTGTTCTTTAGCGGTTTGTTGAAGATGATGGTAGAGCAGGCTTACTCTCCTGTTCTTTAGCAGTTTGTTGAAGATGATGGTAGAGCAGGCTTACTCCCCTGTTCTTTAGCAGTTTGTTGAAGATGATGGTAGAGCAGGCTTACTCTCCTGTTCTTTAGCGGTTTGTTGAAGAAGATGGTAGAGCAGGTTTACTCTCCTGTTCTTTAGCGGTTTGTTGAAGATGATGGTAGAGCAGGTTTACTCTCCTGTTCTTTAGCGGTTTGTTGAAGATGATGGTAGAGCAGGTTTACTCTCCTGTTCTTTAACGGTTTGTTGAAGATGATGGTAGAGCAGGTTTACTCTCCTGTTCTTTAGCGGTTTGTTGAAGATGATGGTAGAGCAGGTTTACTCTCCTGTTCTTTAGCGGTTTGTTGAAGATGATGGTAGAGCAGGTTTACTCTCCTGTTCTTTAGCGGTTTGTTGAAGATGATGGTAGAGCAGGTTTACTCTCCTGTTCTTTAGCGGTTTGTTGAAGATGATGGTAGAGCAGGTTTACTCTCCTGTTCTTTAGCGGTTTGTTGAAGATGATGGTAGAGCAGGCTTACTCTCCTGTTCTTTAGCGGTTTGTTGAATATGATGGTAGAGCAGGTTTACTCTCCTGTTCTTTAGCGGTTTGTTGAAGATGATGGTAGAGCAGGCTTACTCTCCTGTTCTTTAGCGGTTTGTTGAAGATGATGGTAGAGCAGGTTTACTCTCCTGTTCTTTAGCGGTTTGTTGAAGATGATGGTAGAGCAGGCTTACTCTCCTGTTCTTTAGTGGTTTGTTGAAGATGATGGTATAGCAGGCTTACTCTCCTGTTCTTTTGATGCTCTTTAGGTGGTTTGAAGGCTTTAACTGGGACGGGTTACATAAGGGAACGTTGACCCCTCCAATCATCCCTAGCGTAAGTACAGCCTCTGCCTAATGATCTTCATCACTCTTTCTGAATGGCACTTAACCCCATTAGCACTCTCCATCACCTCCACTAATCTCACCTGAGCAGCCCACATACTTCTCCTTGTTCCCTGAGCGCAGGTACAGAGAGAGTCGCTGTGAATAACAAAAAAAAATCTAAAAATAGATTGTGAGTGCTTAATTTTACACTGCACTTAATTGTAACTCTATTACTGGATATATCATTGCTTTTGTTAGTCACATTTTTAGTCATAATTTATTTTTAAACTGGCTCATTGTATTGTGTTTATATTTCTTTTGAAGAGAAATATCCTCACACTTTTTAGATATTAAGAGCACGACAGAAATTACATCCATGTTCTATTTCAACGTCTTAATTTTTTTACGGTAAAATGAGGTACACCAGACTTGTCGATTGATTAATTAATCACCTCATGCATTCTCGGTGAACTCTGAACTGCGTCTTTGAAAGGAGACGATTGGCCCTCTCTGTCTGTTTCCCCCGGCGCAGCTCACATCGTCGACGGACACGAGCAACTTCGACAGCTTCCCAGAGGACAGCGAAGACCCGCCTCCGGACGACACCTCGGGATGGGACGCCGATTTCTAGGCCCCGCCTCCCGCAGATGCTCCCCGCGTGGCCTGGGAGGGGGGGGGGAGGGGGCGCGCGGGGAGACCGCAGAGAGACTGTCCAGAGAGACTGTCCAGAGACTGAGAAGAGAGGAGGGACAGGGACAGGGGGGGGGGGGCGGGGGAGATGAGACAGTGGTGCTCGGGGACACCAAGATGCCTTCGCCGTCGCTGATCCACTCACAGATGTCACAGAGTTACGGACTGTTTCCGGTGACTTCCGGCAAACAGCAGGGCTCCTGCAGTGCTCTAGCCTGGCCTTTATTCCCCCGTGTTAGCGTCACTCCTGTGCGCAAAGCCTCTTTTTTTGTTTTTACCTTATCCTTAAGCAAGAGTCACTTTTTTTTTTTTTAACCGATCGCTCATCTTTTCTCTTTTTGCCTCTCAGACGACCCGCCGCGTGCGCTGTGTTCAGCTCTTCTCTCTTGCGCCGGCTGTGTGTTCAGTTCCCACTCCCTCAGTGCAGACACGGGAACGTTCAGCGTGTTCAGCTTCCTTAGTACCGACAGAGATTATGTGCGTTCAGCCTACGGCAGTACAGACACAGGGACAATTAGGGCCTGATTTACTAAGACCTTTAGCATGCGCAAAACTTTTTAGCTCACACAAAACCAATAACATGGCCAATGATTGGTCATGGTATTTGTTTAGCACCAATTATTGGTTGTGTTACTAGTTTTATCTGTACTAAAAGGTTTTGCACATGCTGTTATTAAATCAGGCCCTTAGTGCACTCAGCTATGGCAGTACTGACAGGGGGTCATAATACATGTAGTATGTGCATATGATTACATATACACACACTCCCATGTGTTCAGTTTTTATCTACCAAAGCACAATTATATGATTGAATTCTCTATAAATATAGGATCAAATCCCACAGAAGTGCATTTTACGGCTATGTAGGCTATTTTTATTTTATTTTTTGCTGTTAGATGATGTTGAGTTTTACTTGGGTTTGTGTTATTCTACCTAAATTTAGTAATATATGGCACACCCAAAGCAAACTATTCCTAATTACATTTTTAAAAAGGTTGAATTGAACTTGAGTTTAAATTATGATCAACCTGTGTTGATCATAATTTAGTTAAACCTTAGTTAACCAAGAAGCCATGCAATGAATGTGAGCCGACAGATTGCTTTCGACTGGCAAGACAACATTATCTCTGCAGGAAAAATAATTACACATTAGATGCAAGTTATCCTCCCGTATCTGTGTTGAATATCAATGTACATTTTCCAGTATGGAGGTAAGATGGAGGTGTTACATTGTGCAGAGAATCCTAATAACATCTGCTTCGTGATTATGGGCTATAACAAGATAAAGTTATGCTTCATTCCAACTGCCTGAATTTAAAGCTTAGTGCAAAATTATGACTATTCAATGAAATATTAGTTTCACTCACAAGTGACAGGTGTATGAGCTTAAAAAAGGACAAAGAAACCAGTTTAAGCTGTTGGAAACATATTGAAAGATTACGTTACAGTGACACTGCATTCTGAATTTCCTAGTAATTCATTTAATTCACAGGTGCCCTCAGTAACGTTGAGGTAAAAGCACCTCTAAAAAACTGCAACACATTCAGAGGTTCACCACTTCACCACTAGGGGGCAGGCCACCACAAGAGCACGTTAAATCGTAGGCAGTTACACACAAAAAGGTCCGGGAAATTCATACAGCTTATTACTGTTAGGGTTATGATCCACAGTCACAGATGCATCAATAAGAGTTAATGATCATCAGTTTGCCCAAAAGAGCTAAAGGACAGATCATACTATTTTTAATTGTGTTTTATTTTATTTGGTTTCATTTTATGTGTTATTACACCATATTCACAACACGCTCTTTTTTTCTGGTTTGTTTCAGAGTCTCTTCAGTGCTCTGCAGGTTTGCTCTAACAGAATGTTAGAATAATTATTATTATTCCCACTGATGCACACGTTTTGTGAGAAATAATTTTCTTTTCCCCTCGTTGCTCTCTTAGAGTGTGTCTCAGGTTGTAGCAGTGGCAGTGTGTCGCACTGATGTAGTACTGACAGACATCCGCAATGTGTTCAGTACTGACAGAGATTCATTGTGTTCAGTACTGACAGAGAGATTCATTGTGTTCATTGTGTTCCACACTGGTCTACTGACACAGGCGGGCTCAATGTGTCCATTTCTGTTGTGTTTATTATGAGACATATACTGTGTATTCACACAAACACACACACATAACACACACACACATACACGTATGCACATCACACACACACATAACACACACACATGGACACATGCACACCACACACACACACACACACACACACACACACACACACACACACACACATGTATTGGCACATACTGTATACCTTTTACAGAGCTGGCCACTGACATAATATTAAACTAGATATAATGGTTAAGTCATTTCCTATCAGAAAGCTGCGTATGACTCTCCAGTACTATAAACACACAGACACTGCTGGGTTCAAATAGAAAATGCTCAGATGACAGATAAAGGCTCATTTAAATCATTTTGTTTTACTTAATTTTTTTTATATTATGTGTTTTTTTTAATGAGCATAATATCATTATTGTGTCATTTAATATGCGGGACCTTGTGCATTGTCTTAGGGTTTTATTTATTGAATCAAACTTGAATGATCTCATAAAAGTTTATTTAAAATAGTGTACTCTCTCTCTCTCCATGGCTATTTGGCATTATTGCAAGTGCCTTAAATCAGTTGCATCCCAAAAAATGAGGTACAGATATGCTGGAATACTACTTGACAGGCACCTCCAATCCTCATCTTTCTGTGCTTGCATCTTTTCAACTAATTTCAGCCATTTCCACACCAAGCTTCTTCTTTTTTTTTGACAATACATACCACTGTTGGAAGATCCATTGAACAGAGTCCTGTATTTAAACTGAAGTCCTCTTTATTAGATACTACATAGATTACATATTAGATAGATTGTCTCATTTTTGTGAAATGTGAAATTATTTTTTTCCTAGATTAATTTGGACTACGGCAAATGGCAGGATGGTGCATATCCCTATACTTTCCCGGGGGGCGCGTGATTTAATGCAAGTATGACTGCATCGAGATGCTCCCATTAAATGGCAAGGTACTTTAGGTATGCTCACGTTAGCGCTCGCGTAAGTGACGGATTGTAATAATTTTCAATAGCAGGCACCAGCAAATCCATGGCAACTCTCTCGTTGAACCAGGGGACAGTACAAAATGGGCGCGATCGAGTTTTCGCCATCCTGATAAAAAAAAGAATGCCAAGTTGGGAGATTGCAATGAGGTTTAAAGCTACTACGTAATGACCAGAGACATATCGGGGAATAGAGTAAGGTTTGGGCGGGCCTTATACATTGGCTGAAATGTAATTAGTTTGGAGACGTGGAAAAATCCGTCAATCTTGCGTTGTCCTTCATTCTGTTCAACAGAAGGTGCCGCAAAGTGAAAAGGCTAATGTAAACGTATCATCACTCGCGAATGTTCAAATGGACAGTAATCGCCAGACTCCAACAGAGCTAGCCTTTGCCCGTGGCAAATAAAGGAAAGGGGACTTCGTAGAGGACGCTGTCAGCGAGATTGTAGCCTACACAAATCATAGACACAAGTCCATTTGAAAGAAAATATTTGGAATCTCAATCTCCCTAAAAGCGTATGCAAACCTATTGCTATTAGTAGTTATATGTGGTAAATCACGTCAGTGGCAAAGACTGAGTGGGAAGGGTAGCAATAATGCATTGTAGACTCAAAAGTTCTCGCTGCACCATCTCTGAGCACTGAGCCAAAGTTGCTCCCGGTAAGCTGAATTGAAACGGCAAGGTAATCACATCAGACAGTCACACAAAAAACGCTCTTATCCATTTTCCCATCAGCTTCAAGTACGCAATCGGCATTACGCAGCGCGAATTGGCTCTGAATGAAATGTGTCGCTTTCAGCCTCCCGCTGGTTCTGACAGAAAACTATTAGAAAGGAAAAACGCCCACTCCCATATGCAAAAGGTCTGTAAAAATCCTATAAAAAAAACTGATTAAATACATATCTGGTATAGAACTAGGCACTAGCATATACATTTTAGACAAAAAAGTTATCTAACATACATGATACTCCCTATAAAAAACATTGAGAGATTGTAAGAATTGTATGCGTCAAATACAAATATATAATATAACCTAATCAACATATATGATTTTTATAAAACTTTTGTATATGGGCTGTACACAGTGCAGGAGGAATGACCGACTGATTCGACGCTCATGTACAAACTCATGTTGTAATATGTGTTCAGTAGGGGTGAGAGAATTATTTATAATTCCCATCATTCTGCGCAATATTGTTACAAACCGTCTGCAACAAGGAGGGACGAACACCTATTTCAGTGTACTGTGCAACCTGTGACTTGGGCCTGTCCGATCTAGCTGCAATGCGCTTTGACCTTAATTCTGAGTCATGTCTTTCATTGGAGGGTTGCGTTCAGGCAACTACAACATTATAAGTTCTGTGGTCATTGAAACAAACGACGAACAAAATTTTACATGCATAGTGGACTGAGGGTGCAAGGTTAAGATGGAATGGAGGCGGAGGTGTCCAGTGTACATTTAAAATGACCTATGAACCCTGTTCCATAACGTGCTGCTTCCCCTTCCTCCTGTTTTACTGGCCTTTCTGTCACTGTTTACTTGTTTGATCCATTGCAATTGATGTTGCAGAACCTTTTTCTTTGTGCAATATGCTAATGTCCTTTCAGTTATGCATTACCACTGCAGTTTAACTTAACGAGTGCCTGTTGTAAACTTTATAAAAGCTAAAATAAAGACATGTTATTTTGTCATTTTTCTCCCCAAGATCAAAAGCCATTTTTTAACAGTTGGTCTGACATGTTAGTGGCACAGTTTGACTGAAACATTTACCCCGCCGAATCGAAATACAGATTTATTTACTGCAGACCCACTAAGTTACCAACGGGGCAGAGGCACAAAATAAATAAATACTCCATTTGAGCTGTACAGATTAAATTAGCAAAGCACCAACATACGGCCCTAAAAGTGCCCCTTGCAATGAAGCGATGTCTTTAAAGTATCAAAACTTGTTCAGAGAAACCTCTTTCTGAACTGTTCCAGCGCTGCCCTACCACAAACTGCATTTGTGCCCTCCAAACAAATCCCAGAGAGGAGCTTCACATAAATCTTCTTGACTATTTTAAAGGGGTTCTAAACATAAGTAAGGCAATTTACTTGCAATGGATCTCTGGTGCTTCGCACACTAGTTTTGTGCGTTTTAGTGATTTCCAAGCTTTTTTTTTGTCTGTTCTTACTACTCATTCATTAATTCCAGTGGCTGTTAAGCTTGTGATGTTGACACATTAAAGAAAGGTAACATTTAATTTACTTTTAAAAATAGCTTGAGGAACTGAGTTTGGGTTCCTAAATATATGAGCTTACACTCATTCTTACGCTAAGACTTGATGACAGCCTAATTTTTTACTTGCTTGGCTAGCTTGTGTTCAGTTCACTAGAAAAAAAAACAGGACAGAGGGTCAAGATGTCTATAGACCCATATTTAAAAATATGGGCAAAGGTTCATTTAATGCAACAGCCACAGATTGGAAGACTACCAGTCATTCATCTTCCAGTATGGCGACTAAGGGATACATGATCACAATCACAATAATTTAGTGGATGTTCTTATCCAGGGCTACTTGCAAAAAGTGACTCCTGTTTGTCTCGGGAGTCCAAATTGAGATATCACAAAAAAAAGGTGCAGGAAGCAAATTTGCCTAAATGTGTTCATTTAATTGAACAAATAAACATTTAGTATGTTTGCCTACTTCGAAGTTTAGTTTGGAGGGCTAATTAATCCAAAGTTTCGTTTGGAATTTCAACACAGGCTTTATGTCAGAACGACTTGTTTGCAGACATGTACATAATACATTATTTTCATAAGGATGTACAGTAAAAACCGCTGTATAAGCAACATGTGAATTCCAATTGAGGCTATCAACTTAACTGTTGACAGTTGCCCCTTAGCTATAGGCTCCAACTTACTTTGGTAGAACCTTATGAAACAAAGAGGTGGAGGCTCACATCGGGGAAACTAAATCAGTGTTGAAAGAAAGGCAAATGTCTTAAGCCTTGTAATAGGTCGCCTACCACGAGTGGTTTAAGTAATAGGCTATCCTTTAAATACCAGTTAAAGCAAAGTCACTGAGTCTATGCGTGGTCGGTGTAACTGCACAGAGTCGCGCTGGTAATTATATACAAACATTATTATTGTGAAACCCCGAGATTAGATTTTTTTTTTCTTGTATATGGTTAACTGCCTAGTGAAGCTCTTTGACATTACGTCTCCGCCTCTGTTATACGCGAGAAGGGGTGGGAAAGCAAACAACTCCACATGTATAAGTCTAACAGCCGAAAAGCTTGATCTTAAGAGAAGACGGGAGACTCCATCCAATTGAGTTATACAAAGGACTACTACGGCTCCGCTTTGAAGTTCTCTCATAGGAACTGTATTTTGCTTTGGCATTTAACTCATCGAGTAGCCTAGATATGCTTTTGGTATCAGCGCCTGTATTTGCGACGGTGTGTTTTACACTGTGTGCCTGCATGGATGCTTCTGACGATGGTCCCATTCAACTAAACTCAAACGCCATCAAGAACCTTCCCGATGGAGTTACCAGTCCAAGCCAAGCCGCAAGCCCGGGCCGTTTACCTTTTGAGGGTGGTAGCCAGAACATCGCGATTGACACCTTGCAGGTAGGCTACGCATCCCCCGGTGGATTTTGGTTGAAGTCAACAAAAGTTGCACCGGTCTTTTCTGGTGCAAAAGAGTAGCCTACACACACACACAAATAAAACACACACAGTCTATTCAAATGTGTTTCACGTACAGCTTTCTCCCATTCAGACACTGAACTGTGCGGATGACGAGGAATGCAGTGCTGGTGAATTCTGTAACGACTCTAGAGGCGCGTGCCTCAAGTGCAGGAAACCAAGGAAACGCTGCGCTCGAGACGCAATGTGCTGCCCAGGCAATCGCTGCCTCACAGGTGAGCGGGTCTCTATAAAGAAGCAACATGTAGCGGTATCTGATTTGTGTTATACACCAACAGATGGTCGACGCACGTACATGCTCACCGAATACATTTTCGGGTTTCTGCTGTCTTTCAGGGATGTGCTTGCCCAGTTATGATAGTGCCAACCGCACACTGGAGCGAACAGTTAAACGAACTCCACTGGGAGGGGCGCAACCGCTCAAAGGTGTGTATCCGTAGCTACTGGGCAGTTGTCCAAAAACGTCTCAACCAGTGGTGTAGTAGTACCTGGAGAAGTGGGTGTACTCTAGAGAATGGTATACTCTAATTTAGCAAATCTATGACTACTAATTGATACCTGCACCAGTGGGTATTCAGCGTATACTCTATGCCCACTAAGAAAGACGTGGGTATACAGCGTATATCCATACCCTCCATTACACTACTGCTCATAACAAATTTAATTATTGTTCAAATAAATATAAATATGACTAAAGTTAAATAGGCTACTTTGTATTAGGCTACTATGTAGATTTGTTCAAATGTAATTTTGTTGTTTTATTATCGCACAGGTCAAGAAGGTGAGAGTTGCTTGAGGTCCTCAGATTGCGCAGAAGGGCTTTGCTGTGCGCGGCATTTTTGGTCCAGAATTTGCAAGCCCGTTTTGACTGACGGACAGGTCTGCAGCAAGCAAAAGCGCAAAGGCGCTCACGGCATGGAGATTTTCCAACGCTGTAATTGCGGAGATGGTCTTACTTGCCGAGCACTCAAGGGACATAATACCAGCAAGGCTACTCGTAGACTCAACACATGTCAGCGACGCTGAGTCATATTAAAACACCGTTTCCCGACGATGACGCAAAGAACTCAGTAGAGCGCGTGCTGAGCAGGGAATTTGCACCAGCTTTTTTAACATTTCGTTTCTACGAAATGGCAGATCAACTTTGATTGTTTCTCTTTTATGAAAGATGACATTCACAATTATCACAGTACATTACTGTATTGTAAATAGTTTAGCAGAAGCGGCACTTAAAATCTATATCAATTCCTATGGTTTAAAAGATTCTGACATACCGTTTTAAATGTATGAACAGTCTTATTTGTATTATTAATTGCTGTATTTTATTTGAAATAAATGAAATAAAAGGAATTTGTATTTTATTTATTTATTTATTTAAAATTTTGAGGAACAAATAGGCAGCACATAAATATCCTTTAACTGCAGCTTCACGTAAATGCCTGCTGCATCGTTGTCACGCATACATTTGAACATCTCTGTCATGTTTACATCAGCTGAAAAGGTCTATCTTCCAAAGCCCTGGTTGTCAGTGTAATAGTTACACAACCGGCAAGCTGGTATTGAATCCTGACAATGGCAGTAGCCCCACAACAGGGCTGTGCATAACCAGCTCTATAACCTCTCGTGTTGCCCAGGGAGGAAGGCCTTTCAGTCAGCAGGATTATCCCTCTCTATCACAGAAGAGTGGCTCCTCTGGTACATGGGGCCCCTGCAGTCTGCCTGTGCCAGGAGTGAATGAAATGTAGTCCGCCAGCGCAGAAACTCTGCTGCTCCTGCAGAATGAATGGAAGCGGGGACTAGTAATGCACGCTTTGAAGAAGGGGCCTGGAAAGAATTATGGACCTATTGTTTACATATGGATGAATAGTCAGATAATTAAACATGTGATGGTATCTGGTATAAAAAATGCAGAACTTCATTGCCCCTAGGTCAACAGTTATTCTGCCCTCTGCACTCAACCTGAGCCCCAACCCCCTTCCCTTCCGTGCTCATTATGTGGAAACAAAGAGATGATCCATAGTCTATGATCTATGGCATGGAGTGGATACTTAAATCTGGCCCTTTAGGCCAGTAGTACTGCTAGCATTCATTCCTTCCCTTCAATCAGGGACTGATTTATACCTGGAACAGCAGGTGAGTGAATCAATTGATTAAGTATTATTAATTATCTGGTATAAAAAAAATAAAACCAGCAGTACTTATGGACTCCAGAGCCCAGAGCCAGATTTGAGTATCCCTGGTCTATGTTCAACTTCATGTACGGTCTATACTCCGTGACCGGAATTACTGCGTGATACTCTGACCATTGTGTGCACCCCAAATACTATTCTGCCACGCCCTTTTAATGTTGGCACCTGGGAACTGGCTTAGCATGTCTGGCATTGTACCGGGGGGCTGCTCAGAGGAGGGCAGCATTACTCAGGCTAGTTTGTGAGCCAGGACTTTATTGTGTCGTTTTAAACTTACATTTTTCCTGTATGCACACCGCACCCTGAAGTAAACAGCCAGACGAATTCACCTGGGGACCCATTCTGCTATGGTCGCCTGGCGGCTCATTTTAACTGCAGTCATCACCATTGTCTCCGCGTGGCTTACCCAGACCAGCATTGACATGATCTACATTAGTTTGAGGATAATACTGTGGGAGTCAACTATTTTTCTTTCAATATATTTTACTCCTGCAAAAATATGTAGCTTAAAATGTGTTTGAAAATGTTACTTTCAACATAAAAACAACTGAGCTGGACAGAGGAGGGCGTGTTTCCCCTGTTGAGTTGAATTCCTCCCAAGCTTTATTCCTATATGCCATCTATAGGGAGTTTATTATTGTCATTGTCACCTTTGGTTAGCTTTTCCAGGGGGATTTAGGCTGGGGTATGCTGTGAAACATATTGTGACCGATCCGTTGCGAGATGCACTATGTGAATACATTTTGACTTGATTTGATTTTGAAGCCCTTTGCCACGCGCAAAATTAAACAATGCCTGACCTGTGAAACTGCAGCAATATGAGAGATATTAAAATGCTGTGGTCTGAATTATGGAAGCTTCGTATAATTGGCCTACATTTTCTTTTTTCCTCAATGTATACATGCTGTTTGAGTGCCGCTAGCCAAATATCTTCTCTTTAATAAGATGCGCAGGAGGTCAAAAAGGTCAAGTAGAACCCTTCATATGAAAAGCCACAAAGCTCAGCCCGTTTCCACATGAGAGAGAAAGAGAGAGAGCGAGAGAGAGAGAGAGAGAGAGAGAGAGAGAGAGAGACTGGCTTCCCTTCTTCAGCTGATCTTCATTACTAAAGGAAATTATGTCAGCCGTATTTCATTTACAAGCTTTGGAAGGAATGGCCACTGGCACTATAACTTTTAGAGTTGTCGCCACCATGCTGTGTAGAATTTCCAGGGATGACCTTCCCTGTGGTACCAACTATATGTTGAGCTAATTGTTAATCACGGTACCAGTTGAAAAGATATTACATGATATTTCCTGTTTTATCTATAGTCGAAACATACAGCCCCGCACGGGGCAGGAAGGACGGGGAAGGGGCGATGTGTATTAAAGAGCATCCTCCTCTAGTATATTTTCGTTTTGGAGAGGAAATTGAGTCCCTCCCTTTAGAGAAAACCCACAGCAGGGGGATTTATAAGGGGATTTAATGAGCCTTGCAATTGCTGGTGCGTCCCGGTATTCTGTCGTCTCTACAAAGCAAAGTCCACACACAACACGACTTCACTGTCACGGTTAGCCAATGGGCACTGAGCTGGTAATGTGCATTCTAATGGGGGGAATGAAAGGTTGTCACACATCATAAAAAAAAAAACTGTGCACACTTTGGTCCATCTTAAGATGTTGAATTTCATCAGCTGCTCCATGGGTGCCTAGACGCACTGCCGAGAGAGGTATGCGGATCGCCCTCGAGACCACAGAGGAAGAGCTCCCACTGGCCCAGCAGAAGTCAAAGGCATTAAAGCGAGACATTAAGTGTGTATGTTCCCTCAGCCGTGTTGTCACCCCCCAGTCAAGGAGCAGAAGCCGTGCTGGAGACTCTCTGCTAAGCCTAAAATTAGCACTGATATCACATCAAAGAGCCGAAGAGGAAGACCAGCGAATATTAAAAATTCTCCTGTCAGCTCAGTTCTCTGACAAATAGTGCTAGGCAGTTAGCTAATTAACTTAGACGCTAATAGGTACAGAAGCAACATTACTGGAAGAAGCCTTGCTACTTGGCTACTGGCTGAAATCAGCTAGCAAGGCAAGTGGCAGGATGATTAATTTGCCTTGCACTCGATTTTGACGCACTGCATTTTTGTTTTCTTCAAAGATTGCTATGACTCCGCTGCTCATCATTAGAGGTGTAAATTATCAATGTCAGACCGACTGTAAGCCATAAGTTTGGTGTCACAGTGCAGTTCACACCTAACTTATGCATGAAGGACACATGCTGGCTTACAGCTGATATATATTTGACAGGTTGCTAGCAATAGCAAAGCTATGACCTCGCTTGCTAAACTAGCCCACCTACCTTGATTGGGGTCTTTAGTCCTCCTTCAAGGAATCAGTATAACTGTTGAACATTTTACATTATTACGCAGTGATTGGTGTGTAAAATATACCCCACGATCTTCATTTCCTTTCATAGTTCAGCTTTGACTGGCCTGGTAATAAACCACTCAAAATATACAGTCAGGTCCATAAGTATTTGGACAGTGACACAATTTTTGTTGCGTTGGCTCTATACTCAGGTTCACTGTATGTACTCCGGCTCATTGGTTTTGAAATGGAACAGTGACTATGAGGTTAAAGTGCAGCTTTAATTTGAAGGTTTTTATGTCCATATCGGGTGAACGGTGCAGCAATTGTAACCATTTATATACCTAGCCTCCCCCATTTTAGGGGACCAACAGTAATTGGACAAATTAAACTAAAATTTAATAAACTAAATTAATTAATTAATTGGGACTAAATTAAGCTGTAAATTACATAGTATGGAACACATGGTTGGCTAAATGTCTGCAAGTCATCAAGGGTCTGAGGTATCAAACTAGCCTCAAACCATCACTCTACTGCCAGATATACAATAGATATGGATGGATCACTTTAAGGGTTGTTTCTCCTGACTTATTTTCCAATTGAACTCTGTGGAAAAATGAGTCAGGAGAAACGACATTTAAGAGATCCATCCACATCTACTGCATATCCATCCATATCTACTGCATATCCATCCATATCTACTGCATATCCATCCATATCTACTGCATATCTGTATATAGCGAGTTCATATATGGGAGCATTTTCTAGGCAAACAAATTTTTGCCTCATCAAAGATCCAGGCTATAAACAATTTACTTGACACAAATAACTGCAAAGAGTTGGTGCATGCCACTGCCATGTGTAGTGCTTGATCTTTACTTTTGAACCCATTACTGAGTCTATTTAGGAAAATTGAAAAGTGAACGAGGTCAAAGAGACGTTGATCACATAAGTTACAATGCAAGAATGTTACGACTTCTTTAAAAAAAAGAAAAAAAACCTTTTAAGTCGGTTGCTGATGCTTTGCTAAGTTGGAATAGGTGCTGTGTTCTTACAAGATGGTCTTTGTCGATAAAGCTTGCCTCTCCAAGAAGCTAATTAACCTACGGAGAGGCTTCTACAACGTGAAACATCCTAGCTCTGGTGTTACTTTGAAGTGTATGCGATTTTCAGGATGGGACAGTTCACTGACCGCACAGACCACAATCTTCTTTTGTTTGAGTTTGGTGCCACCGCCAAAATTTATACTTTCATCACTTTATTGCATACATATCTCAGAGAGTGAAACTAAATGCAGTCATTATTTTTATTATTCCAATAAATCTTATAATACGGCGTAAAGTATATAAATGCTTATGTAAGATGATTGAAAATGCATGTGTTACGCCCTGGTCACACTTGGAATGATACATTTAATGATATAAAATGTAGAATTGGTCCAATTAAAAAGAAGGCATGTGGTCATGCCAGAATGACTATGGGTGCGTCCCAAAATTCACTCCCCACCTCCCTTCCTCCACTCCCCCACTACCACTCCTCTCCTACCTGGAAGTATGCAAAACTGCCTGAACGTTTTGAGTACAATTATTTACATGTACAGTATACAATGTACTTGACATTGCTGTTTGCGTCGAGACATCAATTAATATGTAACCATTAATACGTAATTAAGATGTAATCAGCGACATTAGATTGAAACACAAAAATCCGTTTCCGGGGCACAGAGGAGAGGAGGTGGTAGTGGAGGAAGGGAGGGTGCATTTTTCGACTATTGGGACGCACCCTGGATGTTTGTTGAAGTTATCCAGGGGCAGAATGTAGAAGGCAGCTTAAACAAGCAGACTGCAGTTGCCCAGTTGACCAACAGGGGCCGATGGTGAGCAATGAAAGCACCCTATGGTGCTGCTGGCCACGGTCAGCACTGGCACGGTCCAGACTTGATACCAGACCTTTGGCCCCATCCACACACTGGAACAGTGCCTCAATAGGACGAGTCCCCCAGCAGCCCTTACAGATCCATATCTCACCCATATTAATGGATAACCTTGATCAAGCACCAAGTGTTATAGTGTGTTATAGTGTTATCAACATGAATCATCCTCATTAAGCAAATGTTACCAATTCATTATTTAATTCATGTATAAATAATAGCAGAATTTCCCTTTTATTTTCTGCAGCACGCAGTTTTGACAGGCACTTCTCTTTTTTTTCCTGTGGTGGTCCTATATTGCAGTGTGAACAGTAAACAGTTTTGCGTCCAAATGACTCGGCACATTTTGTCGCAGTAGCATTGCTGCGGAATATAATTAGAAACAGATCCCCAAGCAGTGTTTTATTTCAGGGCTGCTAAAACATGTGGCCAGATGGTATTTATCACCACATGTGAAAATTACGCACTGAATATCAGTCACAGTTTTAGCCAAATGCTCAGTAGTTCAAGCAATAGCAGTGATGTCGCTTGGCTTGTTTTCTATGTGAAAATAAGTTGTAAATCTTAAAATTTCACTGCGTGCTTTTTAAAAAAGGTACTGGAATACCCATCAGCCCCACAGATGCCATTATAATATGATCTGTCTCGGAGGACATCTTGAGTTACGCACTTTTACTATGAGAAATGTATGAAAAATCAGGTACGTACTACTGTATGGCAGGACACAAAACTAATCAAATACATTAGAATATAGGATAAATCATTTCCAGTACCCAATCGATATATCACAACAATATGGCCCTTTGGCAAAATAGTCTGATTGCATGTTTGCTGGATATTATCCATATAGTCAATCATTCATAGAAATATCAAGACAATCTGAAATAATTTGGTTTTCTTTTGGAGATAGCGGTCATATTTTAATTAGTCAATCATTTACACGAGCAACAGGCAATTACATTTACTGAATATAAAAGTCTTATGTACCTTATGTGCTGTTGCTTAGTTCACAGCTCCTAAGAAGCAGTGTTATGTCAAAGGCCTGCATGCTGTAATTAACCAGGTTTAATCTTCATGGTCATTATTAGAGGATTCTTGAGGGCAGACGCCCGCACTCTTTAAACTGGGGCTTGCGTTGTGTAGATGAGCCATTAATTAAATGTAATCAGGAGGGGAGTTCGCCTGACAGAAGCTGAAGATTTGGATTTTCGGCCCAGAGAACGACACAAGCTGTCCTCAGAGGAGCATACTCCGCCACTAAGGAGAGAAGTAGAGGAGAGGAACTTTTATTCAGTCTATACTCAGATATATACACAATGCCAAAACCAGAAACCAAATGTATACTGTATAAACTGCCTGCTAACTTCTGCTGTTTGTGTACCTCACACCCCCTGCTTACTTATTAAATATTCATAGTATATTAATTTATATTTTTCATTAATTCCAGGTTACATATGCTTGTATGAGTAAACAACAACAAAAAGCAAGTCCCAACAAGCCAAAAAAAAAATCATGAGTCATAGAATTGGTCGATTTTCCCCACACACTTAAGTCTGCGGAATTGTTGCTGCATATTTTTGGTATAAAAACAAAGGGCCGGAACAGAATGAAATCACCCAGCGAATACAATCTCCATAATTTTGGTCCGTCAAAGCTGTTTCGGTTTATGCAGGAACAATATGGCTGCCGCCTGAAGACCTTTACATAGAAGGCACATTAGAGGGGTCATGGGAGAGCCGTGACCCCGCGTGTGTGATCTGCCCTCGTCTGCGCCGCACTTTAACGGTTTAATATAATCACAATGCTGCCTCCGCAGAGCGAGCCGTGGATATGACCAGTCTTTTCCCTGACATCTCCATTAAACCGCTTTAACAAGCGGAGGGCGGGGGGGAATCATTCATCACCGGGGTTTCCTGGATCATAAACGCGCGGGGCGGCGGCGCAGCGCTCTGCGTTTTATTGATCCGTCTGCGCCCGCTCGGCCGCTGCGGAGACTGGCTGCGACCGCGCGCGGCGCAGGAGCTGAAACCCGAGCCAGAGCCTGGGTCCCATTAGCCGGGGGACAGACGGCGTGGCAGACCGGCTGGCACCAGCCGAGAGATGGGTATGAGCGGCCAGCCGGCTAGGCCCCCGCTGCTGGAGGGGAGGCCTGTCATTAGCGCCGGCGGCTATGCTCTGATTTATAAATCACACCTCCAATAAGGGGGCGGGGGGGGCGGGGGGCGGGCGGTCACCCACACTCTGTTATTCAATAGGGCCCTCACAGGTTCTTACTTTGGGCAGTATGGTACAGCAGTTGGGTAACTGTATTTGTAACTCAGAGGTTGCAGGTTTGATTCAGTGATGGGACATTGCAGTCAATGGTGCCTTGAGCAAGGTACTTAACCTGAATTGCTGGGTAAATTGTACATAAAATGTAAGCTGTGTTAATTCGCTCTAGATACACTCTAATAAAGTAGAGGTACAGTTTTCTTCTCTAAGGAACAAATTTCCCAAATGTACCCTGAAAGTACAATAATGTTCTATTTGGCTACCAATAAGCACCTTTTCACGTATAAAAGGTACACATTAATTATGTATTGCTGGCTAGGGGTACAGTTTGATGTACCTATAGGGTACCACCCCAGTGACATACCCATTTAAGTACTTTTCCTACCTTATTGTAAGAGCTTCTGCTAAAAGCCTTTATTTCTGCTGCTAAGATACTTCAGCATCCTTGCCCCATAGAACAGGGTCCTATGGGCATGGACTTCACAATATATGGCCAAATATACTCAGATATTGCATTTCATTGTTTAAAATGCATTGTTGTGAAATATACTGTATATGTATATTTTAAAAATCCACATTTACAATATATTGCAGCATATAATATATTGCCTTTCCATAAGAGTTCTTTCAGTGTGTTGGAAAAAAAGTCCCTAGTTTGTCTGTACTACGCAAAGCATCAAAGCCCTGTTAATATTGTGCCTTGACACGTGATTTTAGAGTGTGAATCTTCATGTTATCTGATTGGCATAAGCATTTATCCAGAGAAAATAGCTTACCTTGTGAATTTCAACCTTTAATACACCAGAATGTGTGTATTGCTCACATCCATATGAGGTTAAGAACTTGGATTTTGATTGCACTGTCCAGTTCCTTTCCAGGGACCTATCTGTGGATCAGTGTCTTCCTTCTACACCACTAAGATACCATAGAAGTATTAGGAACAAAATAAGACATTCATGTAGTCACAGAATTATCTAATCAATTTCTGATGGAACCCAATGAAATGTGCTGTTAAAAGTACCAAACCAATTACCAAGCAAGAAAATATTAAAAACATGCTTCAAGTTATTATATAGGAAAGAACATAGTGGTGGGACATGGCCTGCAAGATGTCTTGTGACAAATGTCCAAATAACGCAATCCTTGCAAACCAGACGTCAACATTCAAATCCGGAAAACAAGTACACAGTCCACCAAGGAATGCTAAGTATTTCTGCATGGAGCCAGTGTGCCTTCCTGTAAATCAACGACTCCGTCCTCCTGGTCCTCCTCGATGTTGGGAATGCAGTAGGGGGACGTGACAGGGTAATGACCAGGCAGGGGCAGTGCACAGCATCCATTCGGCTTGTTTTATTACAAGTCTATGTTTCCTCCCACAGAAAAACAGGCAATTACTTTTAATTAGGTAGCAAACAGATGGTATCAGCAACACAAACAACCGCTACATAAGGTAAGTAAGGGTCCGCAAAGGTGTTTCTCAGTCACCGCTTAGTTTTGGGATTCGTTTAGATGCCGCGTATCAAAAGGGAAAACATTTTCAAATATCCACGAACGTAGCGTACTACTGCGGCGCGTGCGGCGAGCATGCGCAGCGGTGCGGGCAGCTCGCGGGAGCACTGCTCCTGGAACAGGAGTGCGACGTGTTCATTGAGATGGGCGCCAGCCTACAGGGAGCCAGGCCCCGAGGACTCGCGGACGCCAGCGGGAACGAACGCAGCAGACGGCCCGCTGCACATTAGCGCCGCAAATGGACCGTGCTCCTCCTCGTCGCGCTATCCACAGGGAGACAGCACCACCTTGTCGCAGACGCAAATACCTGGTCACGGGCGATGTGGCTGCGGTCAGAGATCTGCCAGCGCTCTCAGAAACTGAGAATAAAGAAAGAACAGACTCAAGCTCATAATTATTTTTTTTTTTCCAGGAGGTATAGGGCTCGAAGCCAGAGCTGGTCTAAACAGCACACTTATGCAGACTTGATGAAAAGGCAATTTTCCCTTCACCAGTTCTGTCTCCAACCACAGCAATAAGTACAGAAACCGCTAACTGCATAAGTGTTTGTGATTGCCATGAAATTTTATTGAGGGGATCGAGAATATTTAATAGATGTTAGCTAAGCCAATGCAAACCGTCCAGGATAAACGACCTACCACTAAAGCAATGGTGAGAAATAAATAATTAGTTTCATTAAAATGACTTGTATTTTGTAAGTTAATTTCTGTAAGGTTAGGTATTAAAAATGAGTATCCAGCAAAAAATGCCTTAAACACACCCCAACTGTTTGTGTGTGTGTGTGTGTGTGTGTGTGTTTGCGTGTGTTTATGTGTATGTGTGTGTGTGTGTGTGTGTGTGTGTGTGTGTGTGTGAGTGTGAGAGAGAGCGTGTGTGAGAGCATGTGAGAGCATGTGAGAGAGTGTGAGAGAGAGAGAGAGAGAGAGAGAGTGTGTGTGCATGTGTGTGTGTTAATTAACCTGTTGCAAATATGACTCCACATAACAGAGGCCAGTTCGTGCTGACCACAGCTTAGCATCATGCTGCAAAGTGATTGAATGTCTCCATTAGGCTAATCTGATGCAGGGATCACCAACAACAATCACAGCAGTTACCAAAATCTCCATGTACTAATGCCTTTAATAATTAAATAAATTAAAATATTAATTGTTAACCCACATTCCCGATTCCAGTAGACCTGTATTGTTTAATATTTCACATTATCTTCGCTAAGTCCCATACACTAACACTGTTGTCCAAACAAAAATGGAACTGCAATAAATTAAAGACAAGACATACATGAAAACAAGACATATACAGTATATAGACAAAATACCATGCAAAATGCAATGACCAAAATAGATGATAAAAGATTCAACAGTGATAAAAGATTCAACAGAGAAGTTATCCCAAAATTCTTACAGAGGTGAATTTTCAGTCAAGCTTCACAATTTTAAATAGATTTAGCCTCTCTGATCTGCAGTAGGAGGTCGTTCCATAGCTTAGGGGCAAGAAACAAACAAACAAAAAAGAACAGACAGGAAAAAGCATGTTCATTCTTTTTCGTGTTTTTCCCGTGTAACTAAGTACTGCAGATCTGAGGTCACATTGGGGTTGATGTTTAGAGAGAGGTAAATAATGTAGTCAGGTGGGTCACCTTTAAAACAAGTAAGAGAACTGTAAAATTAAAGTACCGTAAAATTTGCAGGTAGCCAGGGCAAAGATATCAAACCGGCTGCAATATGTAAAGGCATCAAAGACATTAAAAGGTTTATATCTATGGTCCTCACCCAATGGGGTGGCCACTTTACGGGGCTTTGAAATGAAAAGGTGTTTGCGAATACCTTGCTACTGTTACATCCCTATGCTGCGTTGTGAGTGCGGCCCTTTAAATCTTTTGTGCGCTAACGAGTCTCCTTCGGCTCACCAGAGTCTCGATTGGAAATTGCAGACAACTGGGCCGTGTGCGAATGCGACCCCTACACCCCTTTGAGGGCGCATATTTGAGTCCACTTTGTCAAAAATCTTTTGAGTGGGTGACTTTTTCTCACAAATGGGGGCACTTAAAATACCAGGATGAACCCCTTATTTCCGGGGTTTTGTTGAGGGAATTCAGGAGCGCAGGCATTTGCATAATGGTGCACTCATCCGACAATTTCAGTATGTAACCCGGAAGTAAAAAGGTAAAGGACATAGAGCGTATACATATCTATGACACAAGATAGGTTCATATTACAAACTATTCTTTTTTATTTTTGTTAATTCTATCTTCATTCATAATCTACACTTTGTAACAATCGTTACAAAGATTGATTGATATTTTCAATAAAAAAAATTATAATAAATAAATATTACAAACTACTTACTCACAAGTTTGGAAAGAGCTCTGCGAGATTTCTTTCACACACTGCTTGCAAAGTGAGCGGACAGGGCACATAGCAGATAGCATAACAGTGGAAAGGGAACAGGTGTCGTATTCGGACACAGCCCTGGTGTGCATTTCCAGAGAGCATAAGTATTTTCACCGTTCTCTAGCTCGTGTTTAGTTTGCTCATTTGCTGGCTGAATTTCTGCGCGATTACCCGTTTCAAAAGCCGTTTTTTTTACTTTGCTTTGTGTGAGCATATGCATGTTTTGTGTTTGAAATAGTTTGTGTTGCGGCCCCTTCGAGTCGGGGTCGTAAAACTATACGACACATGAATATTAGACCGCTGTGAAGGATGACTCACTACAGCAGAGCCATGAGCGGCCGTACACCCCAGATTCTTTACACGCCCCATATACTCGGCTCCTGTGTTTCTTCAGTCTTCTCTGCTTCTAAACTACAGGAGGTTATAGGTGGCAGCAGGAGTTTCTGGTGCTGTAATATAGTACGGAAGGACCCATTTCTACACTATTGCCCTTGGCCATGCTCCTTCATTTTCAGAAGATGAGTCCTTTAATTTTAATGTTTTGGGTTTAAAGATAGAGAGGCAGAGCTTTCAAACTCTAAGAATTCAGAGTTGAGTATCTGGTGAGCCTATGGAATCTGTGCCCGGACCATGTGACCCGCGGCTGGGGCGGAATTCCAGCACAGGGCAGGAGCTGCCGTTCTGTCCAGACGGTGTTCAGGAGGACCGTCCAAAGGACTGGTGTGGTGTGGACGGCAGCCATACTACAAACTGGAAGAGAAAGTGTTTGTAAACCTGAGAAATTCTCGCCGGGCGGTGTCCACTGCCAAGGATGGAGAACTTGTTTTGGAAAAAGTGACCTGACTCGACTCTGCCTACAGCTGGATATTGCAAAGTCTGTCGGAGAGGTTTTTTCCAACATTAACCCCAAAGGCACATTACAATTGAATCATCCCCTCTTTGATGTGGCAGCTGGCAAACTGCAAACAGGGGAGACAGAAAGCTTCGGCTTTATTTGACAATTCATCCTGATCCGTGTTTGATTGCTTTACGCGATTAAAATGCATGTCAGCGAAGACAAGGATCAAGCACTTGCTGCTGAGTTCTGTTTACTTCAGCGCATCTGGGATAACATGTTTGTGCAGTTCAGACAAAATTTGTTTACCTTTATAATGAAAAAACAACATCTGATTTCAAATTAAAAGTAATCTCTGGTGTGTGTGTGTGTGTGTGTGTGTATGTGTGTCTGTGAGTGCTTGTGTGTGTGTGTGTGCGTGCGTGTGTGCATGTGTGTCCTGTTCTCAAGTGTTCTCCATCTTCATGACAAGGGGCAGCACTTATGTGTACATCTCTTCCTGGTCATCTTGTTTCCAAAGGCCTCTCCAAGGCCCATAAACAGTGTGTAGAGACAAGACACCTCTGTGATCCAAGGCTGGCCTTTCCATTCGCTCACAAACGAAGTCACTGGCGACCAGGTGTCACCTGAGACCAGACTGGCCAAAAAAAGATGCACAGACATTCTCTAACACGAGACACAAACAAACCATGGAGATATTGTAGTGGAAGAGGGCGCCCTGTTATTACACCTACGCTTGTACTCGGATCAATTTAAAAAAATAAATAAATAATGTGTATGAATGTAAGTGTAGTCTGGATTTGTATGCTCTCAGTATGTACATTGGATTCAGTAACCCTGGAAATTCTTATGCTGCATTGAAGTCAATAAATAGTATTTGCACACTGTGGTAGCTCTCTATTATAATTTTAATATATTTATTCTATAAATTAAGTATGTTTCGAGCCCTCACGGGCTCTTCATCAGGTATACAAAAGGAATACTTTTTTTGTATTCCGTTTGTATACCTGACGAACAGCCGGTGAGGGCTCGAAACGTTGTACTTTGATTTATGGAATAAATTATTTTTTAACTATATTGATTACCTTTTTTTTAACTCGGCACCTGTAAATAATTAGATACGCGTGTGCATATTGGATTACTCACGTTTAAATCTATGCCCTAAAAGCCGTATCTTAAACCACCGCCTATCGCTTACAGTGGCATGAATTATAATTTTTTCTCGTCGTGGCACATCGATTGAAAGACCAGACGAATGCCGTTCTGACACAGGCTGAAAGGCGTCCTGTCCGGGTGAATACCGGACACGTGGAAGCCTTTTGAATGTCATATGTCTCATGAAGCACAGCTATTCACTGCTCCAGGTCCTTCCAACAAATAATAATAATCATAAACTTTATTTATATAGCACCTTTTATACAACGATTTGCAGCTCAAAGTGCTTTACAGTACGCAGAGACAAAATAAAAATGTGAAAATACGATAGTGTCATGGTTATTTGCAGCCTTTGTTTTTGGTTTCCTTTTTGGCGTCGTCAAGACGCTCTATCGGATTTCTTCTGCCTCCGTTCCGGTTTTCGTGTCTTGCCCGACAATTATTCCCTTCTCCTGTTTTGCGTTTCCTGCCGGCTATAAATACCTCAGGACTTCCGCATTTCCGCACTTCGAGATTGTCTTTGCTATGTTGACATACGAAGTTGGTAAGGTATAAGAATTTCTGTCGCTGCATTTCTGGTTCGTACTAATAGGAAACGCAGCAAGTCTGGTTATAAAGATTTAGGATTAGATTGGTTTTCTCTTTACTTTACAATCTTTCTTTATCCTTTATTCGTTTTACCTGTTGCCAGTTGTGTTCAGCTCTTTTGCCACAATAGCTTTGGCTAACAGTTGTTTTCTATTCTTTTCCTTCACTCGTTTTTTCGAGTTTTGTTTTGTTTCATTACCTCTTGTAACGCCTAATTATTTAGTGCGTGAGGTTCTTATGTTCGTTATTCTCGCTGTTTATCGAGATCGAATCAGTTTTTGGAGGTTGCTTTGTTTTGCCTTGTGTTAGAGAAGTTTTGCTCCCGATCTTGTGTTATTTTAGTCCTGGTGCGGATTATTCCGCGTTTTGTGGCGTATCTTTCTCTAGATACGCTTTTAGAAATCCTTATCGGTCGCGTTTGGTTCTCCCCCTCACAGATAGTGTGCAATAATTAAAAGACATTTTATTAATAAATTATCTTAAATAAAAAATGAGGGAAATCAAGAGTCACCGTTCCGTTCCATTCCATCCTGGAACTTCACCATTTCACAACAGTCTGGCCTAGACTGAGTCCTACAGGATTATACACTAAATTAGCAGATGCTCTTATCCAGACCATTCTATAATCTAGGGCAGGGGTGTCCAATCTTATCCGGAAAGGGCCGGTGTGGGTGCAGGTTTTTGTTTTAGCCCAGCACTACAACACCTGATTCAACTAATTAACTAATCATGCTCTTCAATCAGACCTTGATAAGTATAATCAGGTGTTGTAGTGCTGGGCTAGAACAAAAACCTGCACCCACACCGGCCCTTTTCGGGTAAGATTGGACACCCCTGATCTAGGGGAAATGCAGATGGATTCACCTCATTCGCTCCACAAAAGTGCCAGACCTGGCGAACAAAATTCCCAGACCGGAATGTAAAGAAGCATATGCACATCACTAAACCATTGCCGCAAGCCAGGTATGCTAACCAAAGCACAAAATAAATATGAAATAAATACACAGAGATTAAGATCAAGAATAAGCCTTAAGAAGAGAAACATAACTGTGAATACAGCATAAAACTGTAAAAATTGCCTAAATTAATACAAAATGAGGGCATGCTGTGGGGTAGATGATAGGTGGAAAACAAAGTCCCTCCTCAGTCTGTGCCAGAGATACAGATAGCCAATGATTCAGCTGTCCTGCCCACTTCATTCCACCACTGTGGAGCTAGCACAGATAGGTTTTGCGTAGAGCTGCGTTAAGTAGGCGGTAAAGGGTTTAGTTTTTTGAATGTGTAAAAACACTCTACACTCCTCACTCTGCAGCTATAAGGAGAGGGAAGGAGAGCTAGGGTTACCCTTATCTTGCAGTCAAAGAGATTTGAGTGAGCTCTCCCATAGGATTTAGATTAAAAACCACCATCCCAGGATATCCCACAGGTTCATACGGAGATGTAGGATTCAGTCCACTGCAAAGCAGTGCCTGAGATGCTAGGTGAGGATAGAGTATAGATGGGGAGTGTGTGGGCTACGGTGTCAAAGGCTGCAGAAAGGTCTAGTAGACTTAGAACAGAAGAAAGATTCTCTGGGCAGTCTCTGTTATATAATGAAACATAGATAATAATACAAATTTTTTAAATGTCCTCATGTCATAGAACGCATCTGATTTCCAGCTATCATCTGAGAGACATGAGAAAAAAGGTGCTCAGTGTTCAGGAAAAATGTTGCGTCACCTCTAATGTTTATTCAAAGAAAACGTATTTCAAAACATGTCAAGTATAAAAGGAAAATGGCCACAACATACGCTAGCAGGGACAAATGTAATTCTGTCTGCGTGTCATATCGGAACATCAGCAGTTTATCTTTTATTTCATTTTCTCTGAGATTTTGTCTGATGATCATAAAAGCAATGGATGGATTCTTATACATAACTTATGCCAACTCTCCTAATGGAAAGTGGGTAACAGATACAATCAGGCAATACAGACATGTTTTTCTTTCAAGAATAAAAACTCCAGAAAGTTCTTTTTACTGATAAACCTGACATTGGAAAATGTCTCTGTGGTTAGTCTCCTAATGAGAACAAAATCTTTGCTTTTTACAGGACAACCAAAATAGGTGTTTTCTGAAGCCAGAGACAGATTTTTGATTCCATCTTAGCTTCTCTAAATTAGTTTGGTTTGATTAGGCCGTTAATACTGACCTCAGTTTGATATCAGGCCTGCTGTTTTCAAAAGCAATACCTTGAACAAAAAACCTTTTTTTGTTCTTGTGTAAACAAGTAAAATGATTTTGTCATGTTTCCAGTTGTTTTTTCATCTACGTTTTAAAGATCTGTTTGTGTCATCTCAAAAAGAAAACATTCAATTTCAGAATCGGCCATTTGGAATATGTCTAACGCACACATTGGGCCTTGTGCATAAACAGTGCATGCCTGTTTCCAAAAATGTGTGCACGCACGAGTCATACGTGCGTAAATGTGCGCGTGTTTTGGCGTCGTTCGTTTTCATAAATCCCAAATCTGTGGGGAAAGTGGCGTACGCATATTTTTTGTACGTATGCACCATTTATACACAAGGCTCATTGTGTGTGTGTGTGTGTGTGTGTGTGTGTGTGTTGTGCAACTATGATTGTGAAATTCCTGTGGGCTCGTTCTGTCTCCTGGTTAACCAACCAGGTGGGGGGGGGGGTGGGGGGGGGGGGGGGGGGGGTTTAAATTCAGCCACGTGTTCAGGCCTACACCCCACCCCCAAAGGCTGGGGAGAGCACAGGTCGCATAATCCCCTGTTCAGCACAGAGCGTGTGCCTGGGTAAACAGCTCCACTTTGACAGGGTAGTAATTTACCTCGGTCTGATTGAAGAGTAAAGCTGGCCGTTGGTCAGCCGTGCTGACTCCCTGATGCCACTCAGACTTTGTTCCCGCCAATCAAGCTGAGCCTGTCTCGTCATCATTATCTCCTAACGATCGCGCTAATCCTTCCAATCACCAAGCTTTCCAAACATGTGAGAGATGAGATATGCCTCCTCCTCTCCTCTCCTCTCCTCTCCTCTCCTCTCCCCTCTCACTCTCCTTAAAGTTTAAAAACACACTCTTCCTGCAAGTGCACATCATGTCACAAGACTCTTTCACCCTTCTCCTCTGACCACTGTCGGCCATTTTAAGATCCGGGGGAAAGCAGAATTATGAAGGTGTGTGTTTGGGGATGCAAGGTCTGTGAGAACCAAGCGGTAGAACCCTGCATTCCTTTGAGGATAACTTTTTTGTTTAAAAGGTTTTTTTGAAGCCACATTTAGAATTGTGACACAGCCACAGCACATATCATATTGTAAGCAAATCAATCTCAAATGAACAAGTAAACTAGATGCGTGCTTTTGTGCTGTATTAAATTTAGTCATCCAATGCATATTATTCTTTTGTTGGACTTATCAAAGGACAGTGGCTGGTATCAGGCTGGTAAGACGTTAGACAAGGCATCTCTTGGCACAGCGCCCACCTTGAAGACTATCTTCTGAAAACATAGTCCTGGGGATTAAGGGAGTTGCGGTAATAAAAATTGCACAAAGCAATCCCGTCCACATCCTGCAATTACAACTTCCCTAATTGCAGATTGTTTTGGACACATTTAAAAAAGAC
This sequence comes from Synaphobranchus kaupii, assembly GCA_029718625.1. Lineage (NCBI taxonomy): Eukaryota > Metazoa > Chordata > Actinopteri > Anguilliformes > Synaphobranchidae > Synaphobranchus > Synaphobranchus kaupii. Next base: position 114,054,060 of record CM056380.1, read on the forward strand.
GCTTAAAGTTCGTCTGAAGCTGCAGGATACAACTGGATACAAGCACCTATGGGAGGTTGGCAAGTAACAAAGGGTGCTGGAAGGGTGTTGTTATGACTACAACTATTTCACGGAGCTCTACGTGAGCTTGAGCTGTTTCCAGTGAAACTCCAGCACATTTATGGCTGCTGATTATAGGCTTAATATATGATTTTGTTTATCAAATTTTGCTCACTATATAGAATGTTGGTGGGGTGTTGACTTAGACTTGAAGTTCTATAGTTGGGATCGTGCTTGTGTGCATTCCATCAAAAAAAATATTTGAAGGCCCGGCTAAATTAGTAAAGACCTTCAGTCAAAATAAAGTCCATCATGACTCAAAGGACAGGCATGAATAAATAATCCAATAGAGCGAGTCATCAGGTAAAGCAAACAAATGTAATCATCTATAAAAGAACAGTTCACTTTTTGAGATTTTTGATACCGTTTCAGTTGTGTATGTTTTCAATTGGCCGAGAAAGGTTTTGTGTGTAACGACGGTTATTTTAGCAGTTTGTACAGTGACGTCATGTTTCCAGAGGCTGTGCATATGAGCCGACTACTTATATAGGACTCAACAATTAGAAACACAAAAACAGGTTTTTATGTTGAGCCTGTTCTGTCCTTCTGAGTTTCCAAGCAGGGCAAGTTCTCTACTCCCAAGGGCCTGTGCAGTCATCCAGATATCAGGAGCCGCTCCACCGTTTCTTTGAATTCAGGTTGCATGACCATAAGAAACGGTTTGAACTGAAAGTAACAGGAAATATGATTTTATTGAAAGACAATCATATACACGTGAATGGCCTCTGGAGGCATACGACTGCTGTTCAATCTTCTTTGGAGTCACTTGAAATGCATTTTCTTGTCTTAGCCCACAAACACCATTGCAAAGATGGCAGGTGGCCAGAAATGTCTGCAAGTAGTAAAATATTCTTTGGCCCAATTTCTGTTTGCAACAATCTAAACATACTAAAACTGAAACAATAATTTAAAAAAAGAAAGAATTCCAGAATCTTGTTAATATTTATATTTGGAGCCGTGGGTAACTGGCTGGCTCGTATTCTGATATAAAGCTTCTCTGTCACACAGCGCTTGGCTGATGGTTTCTGCTCTTGGATTGTTTGTCACACCATGGGCTTCAAATGTTGGCAGGTATGCTCCTTTCTCCATGTTGGAAAGACACAGACAGCCGTGCTAAGGATTCATTCGAAGACTGATTTATGTCAGTAATCTGCAGAAAATAGGAATGCAAGGGAAATTTTGTTTTGGCATTCACAATGCTGTAATGCAGGCAAGATGTGGTTTTGTGAGCAGGCTAAAAATATGCCATTTTCCAGGAAAATTAAATCCTTTTTGGCTTTCCGAACGACTCCACACGTTCCATGTTTATAATTTCTATATTTTACATTGTCATTTTTCAGAAATGTGTTTAAATTTTTTGAATCAACGTTAAGGTTTAACTGCTGCTTCCATGGCAGAGCAGTGAAAGTTTTAATTTACTGTACATGACATCCAAATGTTCTACTTTCAGAAACCTAGGTCAGTATTCATCCAACAGCTTGAATGCAGCACAGTACTCATAATATATTAATAAGCTCAGCACTTTTCTTTCCTAAAATGTGAACATTGCATTTCATACTCACTCTATATGTGATTATGAATGACGAGTGAACTTGTAAATGTGCAAGTCTCAAATGTCATTTTCAAACTTATTCATAGGGTGATAATATTTCCTTTTTGGTCAGTTTATTGGGGACTCAAATTTGGCACCCTCTGTGTAGAACCAGCAGGAACTCTTGTTAAAAAGTAATTAGAATGAAACGATTAGGTACATTTTTTGATTGCGGCATTTTGCATATTTTGAGGTTTATAAATTTTTTATGAGAATTTGACTGGCTGTTCTCATTATAACAAATGCTAAGGTGAACTTGCAGGTCCTACCAAAGCTTCACAGGCAAACAACCATGCCTCACTTAAAAAGAAAAAGATATATCCTTAACATGGTAAGTAATTGTGGGGTGTGGCTCATTGAAGTGATTTAAAACAACAGCTACATTTCAAGTCTGTAACTTGCAATATGATTGCAGAGTAGACATAGTACTGATGCCATATCCTCTTTGGGTTCATTCAAACAACCCCCTTTATAGGGTCTCCAGTAGACTTGGTTTACATCACTCACTTTAGTCACTTGAATATACAGTAAATCAGTGACATCATGCATTCCTCAAACCATTACCGTGTGAACCGTGGACCAAATTAGGCTGCAGCCCACAACCCAGTGTGTCGTCAAATGTTAATAAAATAGATCTATTTTCTATTTGCTTTTTTAAATCTTTATTCTGAGCTATTCAGCTGTACCTGGACTTGAACAATGAACTGATTGGTTTATGTCTGAAATGAAGCTACATTAAGTATAGAATCCTTTTTTTTTTTTTTTTTTGGCATACATTCTAAATATTTGCATTCAAAACCACAGTCCTGATAAACTGTCAAGTAAGAGTGCCTTGGAGCTCAGTTTTTTAATTTATTTTTCATATACTAACCTTACGATAAAAGGGTACTTATTGGCTGCAAGTGTTGTTGTGGGCGGGTTGCCTCCCAAATGTAATAAATTTAGAGAATGTTCATTTATATCACTGATGAACACCGTATCTTCTGAAGTCTGATAGACAGGCTAACGGCTGAACACATTTTCCACCCCGCGCACGCATTTGCACGCCGCTGCCAGTCCGCTTGGATGTGGGTTTGAGTCTGTGTGGTCCGCCGAGCAGGGGAGACGGCGGCTCTTCTCGCTCACTTTTTCCACCGCCCGCCCAGACCTCCAGCGCGGAGCCTGGGAGGGGCCCCGCGTCTGTCTGTGGCTCTCGCGCGCAGGCCGCCGTGGCAGATCTTGCTTTTCGCAAGGCGGTTGGTCTGAGATAAATGGGTTCTGGGACGCCTGGGCCATTGTTTCGGCCTGTGGCATACCACCCTCCGTTTGCCGCTTGCTTATGACACCGCTCAAACGGCTGGTGGTCACCCCACGGCGGGCTAAGGCCAGACGGAGCATTTCTGTGCTTTGCATTCGGGACTGTCTACGATGCTGCCACCTCGTGCTTTAAAAATAAGGCTTTTAATCTCTCGGATGTCCTGAGATGCAACACAAATCTTTACGGTTAACACCTGAGTTTCTGTCTGCATGGAAACTAATGTCTGCACTATATTTGGCAGAGTTTCAGAAAGCAGAATTAAAATTAACCCTTTAGCTGGTATGCCAAAAATGTCAAACCGCAAATGATACCCTTTGGTAAGTGGACTGTTAAATATAAACCTCTTTAATTTTTAAAATGTAAAATCACCTGCTTACCTGAGGTCTATATATAAAAATAATATGTGGAATTGATTAGTGGGGATTATTATTTTTTTTTTTTAAGTTTCTGAATTTTTGTACTCCTGTGTTCAATACATTAAAATCTCTGATCCAACAAAGACTATAACACTATTACGAATACTCCTAGGACTAGACATACCTTGTTGTGTCAGTACATAACTTCATATACAACACAAGAAAGCCTCATTCATTTAGATAAATATGTCTCTGCCAGCTTCTAAAAACATCTGCCACTTATTACTGCAAGCAATGCTATAATGCTGTTTTTCTTTATTCATTTTTTAACGCCTTCCACATTTTTTCAAATATCTGGACTTGAAATTAATTTTATACCAACTTATATTTAAGTATCAGAAAATGTATGTGCTTCTTAAAAATCTCAATTAAAATGTTTTTTAAAATTTTCTCAAATGTGTTTTAAAAATCAAATGTTTCCACCTTCCTTCCTTTAAATAATCTCAAAACATTGTTTATATTGATGAATTAAATAAATTAGGAATTGAATTGAATTTCACTGAATTAAATTCCTTTTCCTTTAATTCAAATTTAAATTCTATATCCTGGCAACTGTTGCAATTCAAATTCAACAACTGAATGGAAACTTATCAGCCATTCTCAATTCAATTCAGACGTCAGACTCAAACCTCATATTGTTCTGCATTAAAAAGACAATTTCTCCCTTAATGAATTTCTCGCTTAATGAATACCCTCACTATGCTTTCTAATCCATAAGCATCCATCGTCTGGAAGAGTGCACCTCCATAAATTCCTCTACAAAACAGTCTGTCTGTGGGACCTCCAGCTATTATTACTGGATACAGATGCAATGTCATTTACAGAAAAGCCATGCCATTTATAAATAATGCATTGTATGGATTACCAAGATTCATTTCATACCAGTCTCCCGTAGCGTCGCTGTTCAGCAAAATCAGGAATATTTTATTGACATATCATTTTATTTTAATGAACATATGTGATACATTTATGGAAAATATGAGTTCAGCTAGCCAGATACCACGTTGTTTTACGAATTCATATATTGTGTGTTAATTGTGATAGTATATTGGAATGAATTCATGCCATTCATTGTCCTAAATGTTCTCAATAAAAGACGCTGTAAAATTTGAATTGCTAAACAAGTCTAGCAATCAAGTTCAGACTCTGCCTTCAAGAAGAAAAAAAAAAAACAATGAAGAAAACTGAAATGGTTCCCAGGACAAATAATAAATGCATGTTTATATTTTACATTGGAAATAAACAAAATGAAATATTCAGAGTTGGCCTGTGTTATATTGTCTACCGTTTTAAATTAAATGCAAAGTTAGAAACATGTAGGCTATTTCACAAATAGAAAAACAGACATAAATGAATTACACTGAGAAATAGTTTGGCTCCCTGAATTACTCTAACAATTGCGTTATTAAAAGTTAGCTACCGTTAGCAGTTCTGTGGCAAGGATTGTGCAATAAAGTGGGACTGAGGGATAAACTTGTCTCTCCTCCCCCATATAAAACTTAATTGCTTAGGCTCTGATGGCCCCACACACGGTATTACTCCCTAATGTATGGTCTACTCAAAAATGCTTTTTGTGTGTTTTATAGTTCTTAGCACACATTTTCTCCCATATTGCGCAAAACCTATACTCTATTGGTTAATCTCTTCATAGTTTGAAGCTAATTTATGGCGAAATCGTTTGAACTCCATCAACTGGAAAGAAATGACATTAAACGAATCCCGTACATGGCAGTCCTGTGTGAGACCACTAATTGAAAGTAATCCAGTGGCGCGGAACCTTGTTAATTGTCTTAATCGGTCATGTCGGCTTGCGGCCATTTTGTTGCAGCTGGCAATGCATCCTTGTGGTCAAATTCTTCAGTTTGTTTGTTTTTGTTTTTTAGCTTGTGATGTAGCATTGTGGTAGTAGCGGAATCAAGTACACTAAAGTAAGTAGTATGCCCCGTGGAATGCATTTCTGACCATATACAATTATGGTTATGTTACAGCTAGTGACATACCACTGTGGTCGTGTTGTAGCTGGCAGTATACAATTGTTACATTCTAGCCAGCTATGCAGCATTGTGAAATAAGTTGATATAACTGGGCATGTAATGTGGCCATCATTGTCATGGGGCAATGTACCCTTATATTGTGGTCTTGTTGTGACAGCTGGTGAAAGAATTGTGTTGTGTTGAATATTGTGCAGTGTGTCATGTGATTTGTACATAGATGCTGGGATGTCTTTTTTTGTCATTATTGAAATTGAGTTAGCATGATGCTTCCCTGATGTTGTAATCATTATGATGTGGCTTTAGCTTTGTGATACGGCTGGCAGAGACACAGAGAGACTTGGCTAGCTCCAGTCCTGGCTCAAACAATTGGTAGGAACAGGGTATGCACCTGGATGTACTATAAGCCATAGCACATATTCAAGTTTCATGTTATTCAACACATACATAGATTATCTTTGCAGAAAAATTAATTGGGAAAGAGTCACACTGTCCATTCATAATAAAACATGAAAATAGACACATTCGGCAGATGCATTTGTTAATTAACAGTGGCAGAGGCAGATTAACCCTTTGGACACCAGCAGAAAACCATAGATTACTAACAATTCTACAATTACATCTACTTTCATCACTATCTGAATCTAAATAGCGAAATTATACTATAATTCCCAAAGATTATATTTGGCTGGAACTACATCCCAAACCTGAGAGCTGAACTTTTTTGACAATTTAGTTTTGTTTTATCTTACTTCTTTACTAGTTTAGTAAAACCAGAAAGATGGCAGTCTTGCATTGTAAGTTGCTCAGGATAAGAACATCTATATTAATGTAGTTTTATGCCTACCACTGCATAAGAAGAGTGTTTTTGTTTCTGATTCTGAAACCATTGCATGATGAATCACTTCAATTTCCTGTTATGTAGTTGCCACTAGTACCGTCTATCAGATGGAAATCCCACTGGTATGTCTGATAAGTCTGTAAAAATATATCTCTGTGGTACATACTTCACTGATATCGGAGAAGTACTTCATTGCATATGCGGCAATTGTATGAAATCTCACTTGTGAAAAGAGCGAAGAGCTTTGAAGTGCGTGTGCGTGTGTGTGTGTGTGTGTGTGTGTGTGAGAGAGAGAGAGCAGGCTATTTTAGAGGGTTGAATAGGCTTTTTAAAGTACATTTTTATTGCCTTGCATTTTTAAAGACTGCCACATTCCCAATGGGTTCACAGCACTACTGAAATCTACTGTATACGCCATCATGCACTCACACAGGTCTTAAAGATCACCGTGGAAATATGTACGGAGGGCGTGAGTCTACTTTGTCAGTGTCAAAGTGCACTTTTCTCTCGCTTTCAAAACACTTCAGCGGTTTCACTGAAGGAATGAGCTCTTGCAACATTCTATAATGTTTTCGCCTTTTACAGTAGATCCGCGTTTCCCATATCAAGCGAGAGTAAATTGGTTTGACTATTTAACCACACCATTATAGTCTACCTGCAATCTGCCTGTTCCGCAGGCATGAGGCTGTATTCCCACCAGACTCCCACACAAGCCCACAGACACCCCCACCCCCACCGGATCTGCATTCTGACACTTTGATTTACACGACACTGAGATAAGATGGCTAATTATGGAATTATGAATAATTGCAGGCCCTTGCCAATCGACCTGTAATAGCAGAGCTGCTAGTTTGTATTTAATGTCTGGGATACAGCGTTCTTTGCTGTAATTAGAGACAGCTCCCTTCTGAATTATCCAAAGAACAGTAGATCTAGTGTGCCGTGTGACAGCAGCTTCAGGAGGAAGTGCCCTGTTGCACTTCGGTTTTTAAACAATACGTTTTAAATGTTTCCCCTCCAACCTACAAAACATGTTTTCCTGAAAAACAATCCCTTCATGAGAATCTTCTCATCATCTAATAGTGGAACTTTCTTGTGTTTTCATTCAAACGGTCAATGATTTCATTAGCCAAGGGAATTAAATTGTGGAAATGTGTATCTTGTGGATTATTATCCGTATAACGGTAAACTGTATAAAGCTAGACGGGAGCATGTGAGCATACATGGAGGATTATGGGACATATCCACAGCTGAGAAACACAGTGACATCTCCAATGAACCCTGGAATCTGATGTCACAAACACAAAAACACGAAGGACCGTGAAAGGACCGTTACAAAGAAAGTTACAACATAATCTGTGCTTTTCACACTTCCTCAATAAACAAGGTTAAATCAGACTATTAAAACATAATATTTACTTCATAAGTAAGGACTTGATTTAAATTCTAAATCATCGTTGTCCAAACACATTCAGTCAATTGGAAATGACTACTACTATTTCCAGGCACACTAAAGACATTCTAGACTGCAGATGACGTGCAGTAATTGGAATCGGAAAACGGCCTGCCATAACTCACGCTCTCTCAAGTACCAGCTGTCATATCACTGTGCCCTTCTTTGCAATCACATACAGCAGTCACTATTGTATATAGTCATTGCTCGCTACAGCCGTAAAAAGACAGTACTGTAAAAACAAAAAAAACAAAAAAACAAACAATGCCTCTTTTGGGACTACGGGAGTTAACTCCTTGAAGGAAGATGGCAAACTGTGGATCTCGAAGCCTCCTTGAGCAACTTGTCCTCACGAGTCGAAGAGAAGTTATTCACCTTTACATCCTCACCCAAACTGACAAATTGGTTTTTATCATATCACAACTGACCAGGATATGAATGAACACACACACACACACACACACACACACCTCTGGGTATCTCTGCTATCCATTCTAGCCTTCCTTTAACAATGCTATGATGATACACAAACAGAAGTTTACATAATGATTCTAATACACACCGTTTAGCTCGTCATACTGATGAAGACATCTGGGGATGTTGAAAGGTGAGTACAACCTATCGCTGCTGATGTTTATACAGTAGCATATGCCTGCATGCAGCATTGAAACAGTTTGTGGGCGTGGTACACAAGTGTGTACAGTTCCCTAATCATGAAACCACACTGCCAACCCCCTACTAATGATTATGAAAGATTTGAATGAAATAAAAATCCTATTTAGCTTTGTTAGACTATAAAATATAATAGGTTTAATGTACAGTGCACACATCCAGATAGTCATTTGTAGGAAGACTATGAAGGCATTTCCCCTTTTCCTTTCTGTGAACGATATTCATCAATCAGGTACTCAGGAACATGGATATGTCTTGGTTGGCTGGCTACACCTGTAGCTCCCAAACTTTGAAAACTACTGGCCGTCGTAAAAAGGGAATGCATTTTCTGTGACCCAATGTAGCCTGATATATTTAAATATGGGTTTAAATGTTATTTTTCTGGCAAATGCTTATACGCAGCTTGTACAGTGTAACAATTATATCCGACGGTTCAATTTCACTGATTTGAGTGAATGGCAAATGTATTGTTAATAGTAAATTATGTCGCAGACGACCACCACAACCCCTCCCCACGACGCATCCACCAGACAGCGGTTTGCTGGCTACTGAGCTGAGAGACATTCCGCCATCTTGTGGTTGAAAAATACATCGTCGGTGCCCCGTATTTCAAGGCGCCATCTAGTTGTTCAATAGGCATAACCAGAGCATTACCATACTAGTCAAACAATATTTTAGTTTCGTTATTGTGGAAAGTTTGAAACGTGGATTAATATATTTTAAGTGAAAACACGCGTTGTGAACTTAAGTATTGCGATTTTAAATGAGTCAATATCTAAAAACTATGAATAATAAACAATAATGTCTGCAATATTTCTGGTTTCATATTCAGTTTAACATTAAGACAAAATGTAAAAAAAAATAATAATAATTTAAATTAGTGAGTAAATTAGCAATACAAAATTCTGTAATGTAACCGACTGCCTTTGCGCCCCCAGCCATAATCACCCAAGACACCCATCAAAGGCCGTCATGCAAACTACCATGGAAGGCAAGGTGAATAAAGCCGTTCTACAGACACAGGATTACAGGCAATTTGTTATGAAACAAGACAGGCTATTTGGATTTATAGACATCTCATTAAAGTATGATGGTGCGTTTCCCCTTAGGCGCTGGAACTCATATTGGGGCTTAGAAGAATGGTAAATCTACACACGTCTAAAAACTACAATCCGCACTTCAATGAACCCAATAACACTTCATACCTTAACTAGTTCCACTCCAGGACCACCTACTGGGCCTCGTATTGTCCCTAATTTGATCCCAGGCTCCCATCTGTAGGCCTACATTTAAAATATTAACAAGGGGAAAACTACAAGCACAAATGAACTAACAAATGGGCTACTTTCGAATACATCCATCCATCCATCCATCCATTTTCTAACCGTTTGATCCAAGTCAGGGTCGCGGTGGCAAGAGGGCAAGCAGAGCGGCCCAGACATCCCTCACCCCAGCAACTTCCTCCAACTCCTCCGGGGGGAACCCTAGGCGATCCCAGGCCAGCTGGGAGATATAATCCCTCCAGCGAGTCCTGGGTCTACCCCGGGGTCTCCTCCCAGCTGGACGTGCCTGGAAAACCGCCATAGGGAGACGCCCAGGGGACATCCTTACCAGATGTCCGAACCACCTCAACTGACTCCTCTCAACGTGGAGGAGCAGCGGCTGTACTCCGAGATCTACCCAGGTGACTGAGCTCCTCACCCTATCCTGGAGAGTACGCCCTGCCGCCCTGCCACCCTACGGAGAAACCCCGTTTCGGCCGCTTGTATTCGCGATCTCACTCTTTCGGTCACTACCCAAAGGTCGTGACCATAGGTGAGAGTAGGAACAAGGATTGAATGGTAAATCGAGAGCTTTGCTTTTTTGGCTCAACTCCTTCTTCACCACCACCGTCCGATACAATGCCCACAATACTGCCGCCGCAGCACCTAAATGGCAGTCAATCTCCCGTTCCATTTTACCCCCACTCATGAATAAGACCCCGAGATACTTGAACTCCTCCATCTGGGGTAGTTGTTCCCCCCCCTCACCTGAAGAGAACAAACCACCATTTCCCGGGAGAGAACCATGGCCATACATTTCGAATACATTTGAAATACAAATTCAGTTGTGCCCAACTGGCGAGACCTTCCGAATCCCAATGGAGTTGGAGAACGTACATCAAATAATTCTATAGCGAAGATCGATTGGCGAAGAGAGCAAAGTCTGGGGAAACGGCTGGGTCGTGCAGGGTAGCCTATGTAGTTTCCATCGGCGCATCGTACACGCCGAACAAAATGGCGGATTCACTGCTATCATTCCCATCAATCTAAAGTCCCCATTTCGCTCGCCATCTTCATCCGGCAACCCTAAACGGCCGCGAACCACATCCCCCACATCCACATCTCCCCCCCACAACATGCAAAACGAGTGCAAATCAAACCTGTTTTGGAGGGCTGTCGACTCGTTGTTCCCGGTCCCGGAGGGGAGGGCAGAGGACAGGTCTCGCAAGCAGGCCCAGGTGAGCGTAATTGGAACAAATCGATGTCAATCATTTAATGACGTCATTGCCTGCACGCAGCCGCACCCGGGTTGCCAGACCTTGCAAGAGTTTCCAGCCAAATGGCGACTCAAAAACTAGCCAAAAATAAATTTTTTAACTGAAACCAACGTATTTTAAGTAGAAATCAACGTGTATTTTTACGTTTTAAAAGTGTGTGCTTTTGTGACTTTTCCCCTCCGACTGCACTTGGAAAGTTGGTTGTCATACCGCGGACATGGCAACACATTAACAGGGCTAAACTTCAGCTGTTAGCATAGGCTACTGGAGAGTCGTGGAGATGAGAAAGCTGTCATAAATGCGCATTATTAAGGGTAAAAAATCATTTCAATACACATGATGAAACACCCTACACCATTGATGCATTAAATAAACCAGACTTTCCATGCAACACGTGGACATGGCAATATTTTTATAGTTGAAAAATACAGCCTAATTGGTGTTTTGCTGTCCATAGAAACGCATCTATCAGTCCTTTGGAAAATGTTGCAAGTCAAAATAAGTAGGTCATGGTCCTTTTTATACCAGGAAATGACCAATTGGTTCAAAATCTGGTTTGACTCTCTAAGCACAAATAAAGACTGCTTGTCGGCAGATGCATAACGGTTCACCTGCTTTCTGTTAAGCAGAATTTAATACAGACGCTACACACATTCACTTATCTTGTGTGCCTGTGATTACTGAATCATTGGGGCCAATGTGAGCCCATCCGGATGATATTACGATCACTGCCAGCTCTGAACCTATGCCAGTGAGCAACCAGGAAAAAAAGACCGGTGACGCTGGTCACATGACGTTTCTGTCACGCTGAACGTCATGCTTGACTATTAATACAATACGTCATGCAGCATGACAGATGATGCTTATTAAATAATTACTGACATCTGGCCATGCAAACTTTCCATTATAGATCCCTTCGTAATAACGAATCAGTCCCACCCTTTCCTGAAGTCTTGGCTTGGTTTTTGCCTGGTTCATTTCCCAATCAAATCTTAATGTTTACAATCAAACTCCTAAGTCCATTCTGTTATTGCTCACAGGGGAATATCGTGTATAAAGTGATCATTCACTCTTCAGTTCCAATCGTCTTTGGGGTGGTATTAAAACGTGCACATGCTCACTTGCACGCTTGCCCACTTCTCCACCCTGAGGGACTTGCGGTTGTTCAGACCCAACACTTGGATTGAAACTGGCAACCCCCAGCTGTGTGATGAGCCGTCCACCCTCCTGTGACACAGTTCTTCAAACCTTACACATACTGCATGTGTCAGCCAATTTAAATACCCAGAACTGAGAGACCTGGAGATGAAGGATATGGAAGTTCTGGGACTAATATGATTAACCGATATTTGCCTGACCATATCGGCTGATGCCCGTAGAAGTGGATGAGCGGAGAAAGTAACTTAAGAAGGCAACATTGAACACATTTTATTTGTACAACAAAATATTTCAACTCGCTTGCTTTATTATTATTAAACAGGGAGAACACACATCTGGAGATCTACTGAGTCTCTTTATAGGTTTGATCTTGTGTTTGGCTGGTCAAAATAATAAATTAGAAATAAGTAATAAATGAAAGTTTCAGATGTATATGATGGCGCTGCCTTTTAAGAGCATGCCATTCCCTCATTTACAGTATTAGTTGGGCATGTATGTTGAGTCATCATATTGGCCACATTGATCATTTTATTGGCCATAATTTTAGCTGATGTGGATAAGTTTGTTTTAAGCCATTATTGGACGATACTGAGGTGACCCTGATATTACATCCCTCTTACAAAAACCCACACAATCAGAAAGGAACCAACCCTGGGCCTCAGCACTGGGAGACAGTTTTTAGGTGAGACCTAATAAATGTGAGAAACAGAAATTAATTACTTTCAGCTGCAGTACTTATTTGCGCAACTGCCGAGTTCCCATTCACACTCATTCACACTTAGACCTTAATTCAGACTTATTTTGTAGTTGCTGTAACATACAGTTCTTATTTCTATAACCAGATTTTCAGGGAACGGACATTCCAAATTCAATTAAATTTAGATCATGTCTGTTAATTCTGAATTTTCAGTGAAATCCTTCATGTCATACACGTCTTAAAACACGTTTGGGTTTTTTCATACGTTTGGGTTCTTGTCCTGAAATAATATTTTATTACTTAAAGATTTGGGTGGGACAAATACACAGTCACCAAATACATGAAGAAAGTTTATTTTTTGTATACAATACAGCATTTGGTTATCTTTTCAGTTGTGTTGAGATGTACTTGTATGACATATCAAAAGTTGATTAATCACAGAGGATATCACATTGCATTTTATTTAGTTAAAAATATCACGCTCTAATTACAAATGTCAATTAAGAACCATAAAATTGTAGCCAAAATATTGACATATATGCCAAATATGTATGCATTATGCAAATCTGTAATACTTCGAAGTATTCATTTATCAAGATTTGAAGATATATCTTCCAAGATATATTCATATAAAACATCTAATGATTTGATACTGCAATGTAGAATTATTGTCAAATAATGACCAAGTAATAGAAACAAAAACAAACCAAAGGCCTCCTTGTCTGCAAACATATCTTACAACCAAAATACATATATGCTGTAGCTTAATTTTACTGTAAAACTGTGGAAAATAGACAATGCATTCATGATAGTGTCATTTTCTTTAGAATTCAAAATCTGAAATAATACTTAGAAGACGTTAGACCAGGGGTGTCAAACTCATAACCTGTAGGGCCACGGTGTCTGTTGGTTTTGTGGTTTCCTTTCCTCAAACAGCAGCCACTTTAGTTCTCAAAGTTCTTCAGCGATCAATGACTTAGATTAAGCACATAATTGCTGAAACACATCAAAACCAAGAGACAGCACGGCCCTCAAGGACTGGAGTGATATCACTGAGTTAGACTGACTATGGTGTTTTGATCCCCTAAATCTGAAATGATTCTCAGCCTGGTTATTAAAGTTAAAACATCCTGAATTCCTTCATTAGACACTAAGAACTGAGTACTACACGGAGTGCCACAACGTGATTATGTGAGCCAGTATGTTAACATATTGCTTTACCAAAAAGGTTAGTCAGTCATTTAAAAAAAAAAAAAAACAATTCAGCAAAATCAATCTTATTGGTTATGTAAAGAATAAAAGCAAAACATAAGTGCAACTACATAGTTTTTCTCGTAGGAGTGAACGGCAAGGGTGTCTCCATGTACTGCAGTTAAGTGTACAAAGTGAATCTCGTCCTTCAGTTTAAGACAACAGAACGTAAAAAGGGGAACAGGTCACAGTTTTGTCATTGGTATGTGCAGGTTGTTCCAGGGTCCCATCCAGAGCTCCTCGTCATCGGACTGTGTGTGCTCGCTGTGAGCCTCTAAAGGCTCTTTCGCCTCCTCGCTGTTCAAGGTGGACTCCTGCTCGTCCACGCCGTGGCCCCGGTCACTCCTGGCTTTCACGTTGGACTTTGACGCCGCGTTCTCCGGGCCCGTGGTGCTGGACGCCAAGGAGCTGCTGGAGGGCCTGGCATTCAGGTTCAGGTTCAGATTCAGGTTCAGGTTCTCGTCGGCGGCGGAGGATGCCCCCGTGGCGACGTGGCCCCCCAGGGGGAGCCTCTCTTCCTGAGTCACCGCCAGTTTGTCCAGCTTTTTGAAATGTTTCCCCAGCCTGGTGGGGGAGCACACCTTTAGGTTGTTGGAGTGGCCCGGTCTCCGGGTCCTGATGATGGACCCGTTCTGAGCGAGGTAGACGGTCCCGTTGACGTTGCTGTGGCTGCTCACGTTGGACAGGCGGTTCCGCTGCGACTCGGGGGCGCTGTCCTCCCCCGTGGAGCTGGTCTCATGCTCCCGATCCACCACAAGTTTGATCCGCTTATTTCTTCCATACTGGAGGTGTAGAGAGAGGACAGAGGGGATGGTTACATGGGAGAATACAAGAGTTCTGGGTCAATTACATCTTGATTCTGTCAATTCTGTAGATATTTCAGTCAATTTAGGAAATATATTGAAAATCAATTCATTAATTAAAAAAATCCTCATGGAACATTTTAGCCATTTTTGAAATCAAATAATTTAATTTCCATGACTGAAATTAAATTGACACCATCCTGATGACAACTGACTCACACATAGCCCAGGGTCCATCTAAATGTAATTTACTTTGTCCTTGTTTGATTAAAACAATATATTTAAAAAAAGAAAATTTAACAAAATATTTGGTTAGAGAATCATGCAGTGCTTAATTACATTTCTTTTTAAAGGATAAGGACAAAGTGCATTGCATTTAGACTGATTCTGGCCTTTCGAGTGAACACACTAAAAACAATGAAAAGCACCATGTGCACCATGTGCAAAAGGCGACACCACAAACCAGGAGTTGCAGAGATGTACAGGGAAAAAGCTGAAAAAGAACTAAGTTATTTTTTAGCTTTGGAACTTGGAAAGACTCAGATTTTTAAACAACCACTTCAAACTGATTCCCAGCGTTTGAAAGCACATCAAAAGGGAACTCTTCAAAAGAGAGAGGTTGTGCCCAGGCCAGGAACACGGCAAGCAGCTCACTCAAGCAAACGACCCAACCCAGCTTACTTGAGTGCCCTACATTTCATCTAAAAAGAGGTTCCGGCTCCCTCGGTATCCGAATCCTCTTCATCCCCCTCATCCTCAGCGGCTGAGGTCTCACTATGGCCGCTGTCTTTGGAGGCAAGACTTTGGGAGGACTTTCCGCTTTGAATGGACGTTCTTCCGGACGTTATTGCATCCTCATCAACTTCAGTTATAGGTGAAAGCCCATGAAATTCGTCGGAGCTTTCCACTGCGCTGCTGCTCTCATCTGAACCGTACGGTGTTCCCACGTGCGAGCCAACACTCCCTTTGCTTTTTATAGTGGAGATGCTTGATCTCCTGGACAGAGCCCCTTCGCTGGCCTCCTCTTCCGAGGGTTTTGACTCCCCTTCGCTCTCCTCGTCGATTGTGTCTTCGGATCCTCCAGAAAGGATGGACTTCCGGGACCTGTGGCTCCCGCTGGTAGATTTTGAGCTTGCGGCACTTTTCTCGCTTCCCGACTGTGAGCTTGCGCCCGTCGTCCGGTGGCTGGAGGCGCTGCTACGCATTGACCCGCCATCTTCTGAACCGCTGGCCTCTGCCTCACTGGCCTCTGCCTCGCTCCCGCTTCGCTCCGCACTGCCGCCCCCCTCGCTCGCTGAGGTCTCTTTGCCGGATTGTTCCGAAGACCGTCTGCTAGCCCCGGTCACTGAGGACTTTGCCGAGGAGCGGACAGAGGACCTCTGGGAGCCGGACTCAGAGGCAGCTCCGCTGACGTCACTGCCTCCCGCCGTCTCTTTGCTGGACTCCTCTGAAGATACCCTGCTGGTGGCAGCCCCGGATGACTTCATGGAAGAACGTGCAGAAGAGGACATCTGTGAACCGGAGCCCGTTACCCCGGATGCCATGCTTTTTTCTTCATCGTCCTCATCTTCTTCCTCTTCAGAATCTTTCTCTGTACCTGACTCTTCTTCCGTACCTGACTCTTTCTCTGTACCTGACTCTTCTTCCGTACCTGACTCTTTCTCTGTACCCGACTCTTCTTCAGTACCTGACTCTTTCTCTGTAGCTGATTCTTCTTCTGTAGCTGATGCCTTCTCTGATTTGGACTCATCTTCTGAACCAGATTCTTTCTCTGTCCCCGACTCCTTTTCAGTTCCCGATCCAGATTCTTTTTCTGAACCAGATTCTTTCTCTGTCCCCGACTCCTTTTCAGTTCCCGATCCAGATTCTTTTTCTGAACCAGATTCTTTCTCTGTCCCCGACTCCTTTTCAGTTCCTGATCCAGATTCTTTTTCTGATCCAGACTCTTCATCTTTCTCAGACTTGGACTTGCTCTCCTCATCAGAGTCCTCGGCGGGCTCCTCCTGTTCTTCATCTGAATCCACCGTGCTCTCGTTGGCGTCATCCCTGTCTAAGTCCACTTTAAGGTAGTCCTTGTCCTCGCCGGAAGCCGAATCCTCATCCCCAGAGCGGCCCTTCACACGGCCGGCGCTCTCGGCCTCCGAGCCGCTGGCCTCCGGCTCGCTCTCCCCCGTCACGCTGATGGAGACCTTGGACTTCCTCTCCTCCTTCTCGGAGTCGCTGGCGGCCTGAGACGAGGCCTCTTCCTTCTCGCTCCCCGTGGCCGAGCTCCTGCTGACGCTGCTCTGGGACCGCCGCCGCTCCTGCAGCTTCTTGGAGATGTTAATGCGCTGCAGCACTTTGCTCAGCCGCTTCTTAGCCGACGGCTTCTCCGAGACCACGCCTTCCGCCGGGGAAGGCACCCCGGTCAGGCTCTCCTGGCTGTCCATGCGTCGCGCAGACGTCAGCTTGGCGTAGTCCTTGTCCTTCTTCCCCTTGAAAATAGTGGGGAATATTTTGGCCTTCTTCCACGGTGAAGGAGCCACGGACGCGTCGGTGGCTTTCTCGGCGGGTTTAGAACCCGCTAACAGCTTGCTGAGCTTAATGACCGACTTCAGCCTCTTCGCGGCCTTTGAGCTGCCGGTGTCTGCAGCGGCTGCATCTGCTGGCTCTGCCTCAATCTCATCCTCAGGAAGCTGGTCCCTAAACCCCACCCTCTTGGGTGGGCCCCCCCTGCCTCGCGTCGATCTTCTGCCCCGCCCTCTGCCTCGCACCTGTCACAGTGACAACACTCCAAGCAGTGAGCATTTTTTTTTCTTGTGCAAAAAAAAAGTGTTCATTTCAGTTTTCTGTGCAGTACAAGTTTGCCTGATCTGAGTTTGAAATCAGTTAAATGAATGTTTTGTTCTTTATTACTGAACAGAGGATCTCTTAATACAAATTCCTAAGAGCAAGAAAATAAATATGGATGACTCATGTATTGGCTCAAACAGCCTTACATGAATCATGCATAATAACAACCAGGGCTTTTGCAGAGACTTTACTTTCCAAATAAGCACAAAGGGATCATTTGTACCATAATGTATTACATCTGTATTTGCTGTGGATATTTAAAACCTTGAAAAAGAACAAACACATACTATCACCTTGTACATAATGATCATTTTACCAGGCTGTTAATGCAAGAATGAAATGATGTTGGGAGGAATCTACCTCGGAGCCATGTGGACTGTAGTAGTACCCATCATCCTCCATGATTACCTCTCCGTATTCATCGTACATGGGAGAGATCAGTTTTCTGCGGCTTCCATAGTGTGGAAGGTCATACCTAAGAGTAGAATACAGCCAGGAAGAACACAGATTTGCGCATTGAACACTGAGCATTTAAAAAAAAACATCTTTCATTTAGGGCTGAAATTGGTCATTGTAACACTTAGAAACACACCACATTCTTTCCTCTGTTGCTTCCTCTAAGTTGCTTAAAATGTTTCTCTGTGGAACTGAATATGTGCAGCAAACAGTTCCCATGTTCGAGCTGTTCTGTGAAGATGTGATGGGGTGGATAGCGACGGCAGGGATATACAGGACTTCTGAATTCTGAAAGCTCAGACCCTTTGCAGAAAACCTTTGTTCTAAGTTTTAAAATCTCTTCTATGCTTCCAGCAGAATCAATATATATATATATATATATATATATATATATATATATATATATATATATATATTTATTATAAACCATATTGACAAGACATGTCTGATCATTTTGGAGCCCTGACCACATCGACAAAGACATGGAAACCACAGGGCAGGAAAAGGATGCAAAAAAACCAAAACAAAACAAAAAAAAAACTGTTGAATCAACAAAACAAATGAATGAGTATTGATTGGACCTTCACCACAACTCCAGAGGATGTTCCATCTTTTTAAAAAAAAGACACCAAATATTCCTTTAACATCTGGAGGGCAGACATAGTAATATAGAAGAGGCTGAGTGCTGGTGCCAGAGGGAAATGAGTGTTTTGTCTCGGTCCCCCTCTGCTAACACAACCTTCCCCCTCATTGTCCTGCACAGGGACACAAGCCAGGGTAACATGAATTTTAAATGCGTGATGTTAGACGTGGCACACAAGGTCACTGTAATCCAGTGCGCCCTCTGCAGGTGAATTTGTGCCCTGTTTCCAGACTAATGGTTTGGATCTTCTTGAGTTAGTATAACCTCTTCTGGGTATGCTGGTTTTTGGTATGTATCTGTAGATGTGGTGTAATTTACTCATGGATTCTGAACAAGCACATTTAACATCACCTGCTGTTCATAAAATCTATTTCATTTTTATTAACAGAGAGTATGGTGACATATTTAGTCAAGGTATTTATACAGTTTGCAGTTATCTTAGACCTGCACAAGGTGTACCATATTAACCGAATATTTATTACTTTTGTACAAATATTATGCCAAGTTTTCCATCCACTCCTATGATGTGCGGAAAGCAAATCTGAGAGTAAACTGTAATTATATCACATCTGTTCTCAGTGTCCTCTTTAATTGCAGGCCATATGGCAGTTCTCATTGTATAAAAGTAAACGTGTGGTTCAACCACATATAATAAATGAAAAGAAACCTTAACTATGGTTATAATTAATTCTAGAACATTCTGCACATTTAGCGAAACTAAAAGGGATAAGTCTCCGGGCTGATGCACAGGCCTTAATAGTGTGTAAATGATGCTATTAAAGCACATTTCAATAATGATGCTGGCAAACTGTCATTTTAAAATGGCTTTGTTTATATTACAGGTTGAACATATAAAAAAGGGATTTCTGAAATATGAAGAGAAATCAGAGGGGCTTAAGGGTTAGTTTACTTTCTGCATAAAAAAAATAAATAAATAGTCTGTGTATTTATTTTTTTTCCCCCCACTTGGTCCAGGCAGTTTCTTATGCACAACGAAGGATATTTTAGATGTTTACAAAAGTTTCTGTTGACCATCCAGATTTACAGCGGCTGATATAGGGTCATTCAGGGTACACACTAACATTAAGGGCCTGATTTACCAAGACCTTTAGCATGCGCAAAACCAAGAACATGACCAATGATTGGTCATTGATTTGTTCTGCACCAATTATTGGTTGCGATATTAATTTTGCGTGTGCTAAAAGGTTTTGCACATCCTAAAGGTTCTAGTAAATCAGGCCCTCAGTATCTAAAATATCTATCATTGCACAATATATATATATATATATATAGTGAAGGCACTCTTGCTGCTCGTTTTGATAATATTGCCGAATTGTCTAGTCGATATAATTTTGTTTGTGGTCGTCACCATGGAGACACATTCGCAACATATGCTCAGGAATGTCTGTTGGATCTGCCGCAACAAAGTTTACCATCGCTCTTCACCAGAGTTGAAGATGTGGGGACTCGGGACTGATCTAGGACTGCAGGCAATCTTCAAAAGGCAACCAGGGAAGGGAAGGAGAAGATTATGCGGGGAAGGAGCGAGGCAACGAGTGGGAAGGCTGACGCAGTTCGGTGCTCCGTTTCGACAGTGTACAGAGACCACAACACTGCGTGTATGGAGGAAAGTCGTGGAGGCAGAGTTTGTGTGTTGGACTGCTTAATGACACTGGACACTTTGGGACAGCGGGGGCTATTTTTAATCATGGCTGGATTCCACTTTAATTCACTTAATTAGTTTGATTAATGCAATGATTCTACTGAACGTCTTTATTTGATATGTTTGTTTGTGTGTTGTGGGTGTGCCCCACTGTCTATGTCTTTTTTGTTGTTGCTGGGGCTACAACTGAAATTCCCTAACGGGAAAATAAAAGTTATTCTATTCCAGTCTATTCTCTATATAAAATGGTGAACTCCTTTTAAAATGATCTCTGAGAAACACTTACCCCTGATCATAATTATAGTAGTCCTGAGTATAATACTCTTGTCCAGGGTCGATTCCAGACTCCATAGACAGCTCCTAAAGAAGAAGCATAACTGTTACCCCATAATTCACCCACAAGCAAACAACAGTGTGTCATCCAGGTACTCTGGGCTACATCACAGAGCTTTGAGAAGAGGGAATATCTCTGTACCTCTGGTCTGAGGAGCGACGGTCTCAACAACTGCTGCTGTTGCTACAGATTTACGGAAAGAGGAACATAAAGAGTTGGAAAACGGAAAAGAAAAGGGTGTATAGCTTCACTGAGCTGGTGCTGGATGTGCAGAGAGGGCAGGAGAGGTCAAAGGTTAAGGATTAAAGGTCAAAGGTTAAGGATTAAAGGTCAAAGGTTAAGGATTAAAGGTCAAAGGTTAAGGATAGATTTTCATAAAGGAGGTACAGTAATAAAGACCTGCAGTGTGGCAGCCGACAGCCTGGCCTCATTCACACACATAACGTCCAAACCTTCCACCAGCACAAGCTGAGACGCCACATTTTAGTACGTACAGGAATTAAATATCTTTTTTACATAATCGTAAATATTACTGAATGAGTGAAAATTGTTGTCATATCTAGTAAAAAAATATTTGCTGTTATTTTTCACAGCATGAAACATCCATGTGTACAAATATCATAACATTTCACAAAGAGTAAAAATCCATACCTCCTGGCGTCCATATCCGCGCCTGTGAAAAGGAAGAAAAGGAGCTGGTCAGTAAAAGGCACTGCGATGGTATCACTCTTTCAGGAAGATAATAAAAACTGAAAACGTACGATTTATAAGTTTCACTTTACTTACGTGCGACCGTTTCATCCTGCCTTCTCATTTTTATAATACCGTGTTTCATGTATGAGGGCTGTTATTGTGCGTCTGCACATTACCTTTGAAAGCAGTCACAGTCGATATAAAACGCATTACTTCTGTCGCCATAGAGATTTTTATCCTTTGCTCAGCAAACTAACATGTGGAGAAGAAGAGGCTGAATGACATGGGAGGGGAAGCAAGTTACAAAGCCGCCATAAACTTCTGAAACAAACTTTTAAATATAATCTTTGTCAAATTCTCTCTCTCTGTGTAAGTGAATTGTTTTCATGATTCAAACCAACTGGAAATGGCACGAATTGAATGATGAAAGCTTGCGGGCCTAAGCTCACGGAATTAGTCGATGCCTCCGTCTCCGAGCGAGGCGGAAAGACGCTGGGCTTCCAGATGGAACCCGATGATAATGCCGCGCAAAGTCCTGACTCCCGATGTCGTGCACGCTGGGTCGCATGCATAAACGCGAACCCAATCGACACCCCCTCCCCCCCCCCCCCGCCTCATTCCAGTGAGAAAGGATCTTCCTTTTTTCATTTACGGGCCGATTGAATACGGTGAGTAAAAATGGTGTAATTACATCGCTTTTTTCTAGTCGATTGGCAGACCCCCGTTTCCGTGGTGACTTATGAATCTCAAATGTACTCTTTTTTTCAGATGGATAAAAAATAGATGGAGAAACGGGCCTCCGCTGTGGTCATGCAGTGGCACGTTTGGGGGGGACCCGTGCTTGTTGTGTGGTGACGTGGTGGAGCTGGTGAAGTCTGGGTGGTGCCGTGCTCCGCTTACACCTGGCGAGGTGACGTAGCCGGAGGGCGAATGCGTTCAGCCGGCTCTCTGGAGAAACGAGAGGCGAATTTATTCAGAGGCCCAGATATTACTGATACCGCGCTCTTAACAGGTCCTTCGTCTCTGTGGTGTTAAAACGAGGAGGCTGCCCACATCTGCACACCGATCTAATTACTGGAAAATGGATCGTGTGCCAGGCTGAAAGCGCCCGAGGACAGGATTATCCTCGGCGAGACTCGTCTCCGAGACACTGCGGATAATCACGTCTCCGAGACAACGCGCCACACTGCCGCGGCAAAATCCCAATACGAAACACAGGGTTTCCGCGAAGAGGCAGACTGTTCAATATAAAGTGTCCAAAAATGAACGCAAAAGGGAAAATAACTGAAATAACTGCCAGTCTGTGCCTGTGTGCTCTGTCACGTCTGTCTTGTTGCGCAGTAACTGACACCTACTCAAGTGCCTTCTGACACCCCGCTCCTTTGATACACCTGTTTAGCGGCACAAACTCCGGTGAGATTTCTGTTCCTCTGTTTGCGGTACAGGATTTCCTTCTTATTTCCCAGGTTAAAGCGAGTCATTTGCTATTTTTTGATCAGTCTCAGATCTGCACAGTAGCATTGAGCGTATTCCCATTCACCAGTGACAGAGGTAACAGGGAAGCACCAGTTTGACACATCACATAGCATTGCATTCAATATTCACAGTGTTTTGTCTCAACCATAGACTTGCAAATACTTTATTATTTAGACAGTCTACATTTTAATAGTCTAACAAAAGATTTTAACCTGTGTTAATACAACCGGATAATAGTATGCCAAGAACTTTTATATTTGGTTGTTGCTGAGTGAAAAAAAGGGGGTGGTGCCTCTCAAAAGGGGTGGTGCCTCAATCTCCTGGTGTTTAATTTCTTTATAACGGGTACTGCCCAAACAGGCGCACATGAGAGGATGTTGCATTTTGGAATGTGGGATGGTTCAATAGCCCCTTAAGTGTGCAAAGTTTCAATAATAAAACTGCCGTCTTAAAAACACAGATATCTGTGAACAGGAATAGTGATTCTGGGGCAATGCTGATACCCGCGACTTGGGTATCGTTTCCCCATAGCATTTTTTTTGTCTGGAGCCAGGTTCAAGGTGGACTGCCAGGTAGCATTCGGTGCTAAAATGTGATATAGAATGCATAATTAGATGTACAACGTTTTTTGGTAATTTAAATACAGCCTGCTTCTGTTACAAGGCCTGAGGAGAAGGACCAAGCTACATTACTCTCCTCTCTCTAACAAGTTGTCACACAATAACACTTCTTTAACAACTCGCACGACATGTAATGGCAAGCGACAACCAACGGGATAGCTTTAAAGGCCTGAACTGCAGACAGAACAGTCATTTGGAAGTGAACAGTGTCAGGTAATTTGCAGCCACGCTTCTGGGCTGACAACTTGATTGCGAGTGCGTGAGCGGTGAAATTAAGGCAGAGAAGGGCAAGTTCTTGGCAGGAAAACGGAGAAGCATCAAACTCCCTGTTTGGAAGGCTTCAGCTTGTTTGAGCTCAAATGTGGTCAGGGGAAGGGTTGGGGAACGATCGGGAAAGCAGAAGGAATAGACAGAGTGTGCCGTGTGCAAAAAAAACCCCCATTTATACAACAATCAATCATGTCCATTTTGTGACTTACTGAATAACACCTTGACATCACTTTATGGTTGTGAGTTTGAAATCATCTGTATAGCAGTGATGGTCCCATCATTAATTTGGCATGATTGCATTTCTATTTTGTCAATATTGGGTTAAATTATTATAATTTTGTTTTGCTTTGTTCTAAGTGAACAGGGGGACAAAGCTGGATCCCTCTTTTAAATCTTAAGTCTTCATTTTCACAATGAGGTTTAAGCAATTCAACATTATAAATGAACAAACAGAAATACAGGTCAAATAGTGCAAACACTGCGAAGTAACAACCAGCATACAAAAATAACTTGAGGAAAGATAAGATGAACAGAAAAGAAAAACAGATGGATGTAGAGCAGAATGAGGAAGTGCGGAAGAGGAAAACGAGTCAGTGGGC
This sequence comes from Synaphobranchus kaupii, assembly GCA_029718625.1. NCBI lineage: Eukaryota > Metazoa > Chordata > Actinopteri > Anguilliformes > Synaphobranchidae > Synaphobranchus > Synaphobranchus kaupii. The sequence goes on from CM056380.1 coordinate 114,078,454, forward strand.
GAGAGCCCGGGAAGGAAGTCGCTTTCCCATTTCCTCCGAGGTGCAGTGCATGCTGGGATTTGGCTGGGCAGGCTCCTCGGAAGGTTGGGGCAAGGGGTCGTCTTCCTCAGCAGACTTGTGGCTTGTGGACAATGGGCGGTGGGGTTTTGTTCCTGTCTATTTGACCGTACATGTTGGCAACAGACTTCTCTATGTCTGAGAGGTTGTGGAGGGTCCGGAGGATTCCCTTAAGCTCCGCCCTGGGGGGGCTCTGGTTTGGCCGGGGGGGCAGGGGGCACGGGGCGCAAAGAGACAGGCCGGAGGGACACGCCCGGGGGCAGGGGGGGCAGGACGAACGGCGAGGCGGGGCGCCAGGTGGCTGGTTAGGGGGGAGGAGGGAGAGGGGAGTGGTGGAGGAGGGGCTTGCAGAAGCTGGGGGGACGGTAAAGGTGGGGGAGGTGGGAGGAGGGGCGGGGTTTCTAGAGCGGGAGGGGGAGGATTGGGAGGGAGGGGCGGGAGGGGGGAGGGAGAGAGGGAGGGGCGGGAGAAGGGGGGCCAGGCCGGAGGCGGGGTTTTGTGAAGGTCCGGCACGATCTCCACCTTGACTTCGCCGGGCTCCACGGTGACATAGCTGGAGATGCTGGAGCTGAACTTGCGCAGCACCGGCGGGGGTGGGGCGCTGGGCAGGGGGCGGGGTCAGGTCCCTCTGGGCGACCATGACCATGCTGGGGGGGACGCCAATGCCCACCGGCGAGCACCCGAGGCTGCTCTGGCTTTCGAGCGCCAACAGCAGGTGTTCGGGGAAGTCCCAAGCATCCCCGAAACAATTTCGGGAAGCGAGGGAGGTCTTGGAGTCGCGGCTCGAGCGGGACGTCCGTTCCTGCAGGGCCTGCTGCTCAAACTGCCGGGCCTGCTCTTTGACCGTCAGCTTGGGCTCCGCGCTCCGCCAACCCGGCCCTCGGGCGCGGTCCAGCTCGTCCTTACTGTCCCTCAGATCAGCCTTCAGCAGCTGCATCTCCCAATCGGCCGGCTCCGCCACCAGCTGCCTCCGCAGCGCCTCGTAGACCCGTCCGCAGTGGAGCGAGGCGGGCAGGGTCCGGCCCGTCGCGGCCTGCCGCCCTCAGGCCTCGGGCCCGTCAGCGGCGGAGAGTGGGAACCCCGGCAGGCCCCGCTGCCTCCCGGCTGGCCCGAGGATCTCCGGACTGCTGGGGTCCCAGTCCTCGTACAGGGGGGTTCATGTGGTCAGCGGGTTTTGGTCCGAGGGGAAGGCCAGGCTGCCGCGGAACGCCCCGTTGGCCACCGGTGCTTGCGCGCGGAGTGGGGACCGCGACATGAACGCGTTCGCCAGCTGCTGGCTGCCGTTGTCCGCGAACGGCAGCTTTCCCGCCCTGCTTTCGTTTGAAATGGCAAAGAAGAAAAAGACTGGTGAAAAGTAATGATGTAAAGGAAGTGTGGTGAGGAAAGTGGCGGGAAAACAGGGTAATCTATGAGGAAAGACTGCTGTGGCATTACCACACTTGACTGGCTCCCATAGCATTTCATAAATGCTTACGATTTCTTCTAAAAACATGCATGAATAAACGATTTGATTTAATTTTCTTTTTGTGTGGTTTTTGTTGGCTGCAGTGAAATAAAGTCTTTAACGTCAATCCCACCATATGAATCATTATTTCCCATGTCGAAACAGTTGCTGATGTATTCTCAAGGTGTCAATGCACAGCAATGTTCGGAGGTAAGTTGCTGATGTATTCTCCTGTTTTTGTGAGGTTTCTTCTAAACTACTGACAGGGACAAAGGAAGCTGGCAAAGAAAGACTACACATATGGCCACTGGTTCATATAAAACAACTTTTCATGTAAAACAAGTTGCATACAGGAATTTAGCAGATGCTCTTATCCAAAGCGACTTACACAACTTTTAGCATATTATCCATTTATACAGCTGGATATATACTGAAGCTATTCAGGTTAAGTACTTTGCTCGAGGGTACAATGGCAGTGTCCTACCTGGGAATCGAACCGGCAACCTTTCGGTTACAAGGCCAGTTCCTTAACCATTATACTACACTGCCACCCTTTGCCTGTTATGTAATGGAAGAGCAATGCACTGCAAAGGGCACAAAAGAGCAAAGGGGTCTGCATGCTAAATGCTAACCGCTACCAGCCACAGGGGACTCACTACATCTACATAATTAGAGGGAGACATTTCCTAAACAAGTGAAGGCAACTGATTCAGCAGTGATTAAAATGCAATCTTACCTTCCATACGCGGAAAGCTTACCTATCACATCTTCAACAATACAAGATTTGGCATCCAGAACAAGCTTCTAACACTAAACAACTAGGGTAAATTCTGCTGGCGTCACGAATAGTCAAATACAAATTAAAAAACCTAACCGGCAACCAGGGCTGCTTGGTGTCCAAAATACCTCCAAACATCAGCAGAGTATTATTGAGGATTGGGTATATTATCAGCAGGCTTCTAGCTCCCAGAGACGGCTGTGCTATAATTGAGTAGGAGAGCTTAGCCAAAGCTGAACCAAACTCTCTAATGAACAAGCAGCTCCTCTGGCTTATCGATCTGAAGCGGGTGCACCTCCCTCCGGTAGGAAGGGACTACTTTACTGTAGTCTGCTGGCAGAATGAGGGGGTGAGGTAAGATGAGAGAGGGGAAAAAAAAGAGGTACACGACAGATGTTAAAAACGGGCTGGAAAGAAGCGGTCCATGTCTGAGCAAGGTAAGATCACTGATTCTGTAGACCCCCATGGCTCTATATTCTTTACATCGAAAGTTCCGTTTCCCTAACCGTTTGAAAAATTACATTGTGACATCTTATGAATATTCATAAAGGGGCATGACCAATGACAATGGATGTTCTGTCACTTCGCTAATTAATATTTATAAATATGCACTATAGCATTAAAAAATGACCAACTGATTAGCCTGTAGGAATATGTGGGAATATTCCAATAGAGCACCAACCATCCACCCCCCTCACCTCCAAAGCCTCCACACACCCCCAGGATCAAAACGAAAACCAAGAGTTTAGGAAAATCATAAAAGTCATAAAATCTGAGCTAAAGGAAATGTTTTTATTAAGTTGAGCGGATGCAAAATGAAACGGATAGATGTCCTGAGGTGGATTTGTTCAGTCTCTGACGCTTTCTCACATGGCTTTAGGAAGCTCAGCTGAGCCCTGGCATGGCGCCGTCACTCAGAACATCTCCTTTAATCTCTGCCTTGCATCTGAGGGACGAGTCATGGATGAGACGCTATCTCTAGGCTTCATGTTTCCCCTCAGAACCGCGTTCCTTTTAGCCGTGACATCACTCACACGGCGGGCGTTGCTTCAAACCCCCCCCCCCCCCCCCCCCCCGACACTGACATTCCACGCGGTGTCAACGCTGTCAGCGTTAGTTACAGATTTAGACATCGTTACCCCGCTATTTAACGTCTCTTTTTTCCGCCGTCGCGCTGGCAGCGCCCCGCAGCTTCGCACGTCTCTGTCGCACGTACCCAGCGGCAGGAGAGGAACTTTGCGCTGCCGCTAAAAGCGTTCGCCTGTGACACGGCTGTGGACACAAGGACACTAAACGGCTTCCGTTTTAATTACGCTTTAACACAGTCCAATTCTTTTGGCTGGCTTTTGCCGAGTGACCTTAAGTCAACTATTCCACATATAATGAATGACCGCATTTTATTAAATCTAACTTTATCTAAGACATTTTAATTGCATATATTAGAAGATGATTTATTCAAATATTAAATCTGAATATATTATTGGCTCTCTCTAGGAGGAACAGAAATGCTGAGGCATAGAATTATGATTAAAAAAAACTAATAACCAAACTAGCTAATGGCTAATAACCCAGCACAATGGTAAATCTTCACACAGACCATGGAAATGTATAGTGGCAATAGCATTATATCACTATGGGTGGTAAGTTCTGGTTTATAGCTATGTGGTGCTGTTAATGTGACCTACATTTGTCCCAATAATCACTGTGGACTTGGGGGTTGTCCAGTCTGCAGGTACAAATATTTGAATATTTTAAACCGTCTCTTCTTTGGTTGAACACTGCGTGAAGTCTGGTTGGGCAGCTCAAAAATGTTTTCAAAGTGCTTTGATGAAGGTGCTTGCTGAAACGTGTTCCCATATTTCAGTTGGCCACACAATAAAAGTGCAAATATGTAGGAATTTGGTGCTCCTCTACTTTATTTTTGGATGTACTACCTTAGTATTCCATCTTGAGTTACTTCAACTGATTTGAAATGACAATTGTTTGGTTTGGTACTACCCAGAATGCCAAGCAGGGAAATTCACAGTCCACCAGTCAACAAGATGTGTTCAAAGTATGTTGGATTAGGCACGAAAATCCACTAAAAAGCCTTTTAAATAATGGCAGACTTTTCCTTTCTTTTCAAAGTGCATCAGAACCAGACAGTAGCAATTAGAATATTAGCTGTCACAATAGTTTTTCTGTACATATCCGTATGAAAAAAATAATGAAACCCAGTGTCTCAACTTTTGCTACAAATGACAGATCAGTGTCTTGTGCTATAAATGGCGGTGATCGCTGCGTCTCTCTACCTTGTGCTATAAACGGCGGTGATCGCTGTGTCTCTCTACCTTGTGCTATAAACGGTGGTGATCGCTGCGTCTCTCTACCTTGTGCTATAAACGGGTGGTGATCGCTGCGTCTCTCTACCTTGTGCCTATAAACGGCGGTGATCGCTGTGTCTCTCTACCTTGTGCTATAAATGGCGGTGATCGCTGTGTCTCTCTACCTTGTGCTATAAACGGCGGTGATCGCTGTGTCTCTCTACCTTGTGCTATAAACGGCGGTGATCGCTGTGTCTCTCTACCTTGTGCTATAAACGGCGGTGATCGCTGTGTCTCTCTACCTTGTGCTATAAACGGTGGTGATCGCTGCGTCTCTCTACCTTGTGCTATAAACGGCGGTGATCGCGGGTGTCTCTCTACCTTGTGCTATAAACGGCAGTGATCGCTGCGTCTCTCTACCTTGTGCTATAAACGGCGGTGATCACTGTGTCTCTCTACCTTGTGCTATAAACGGCGGTGATCACTGCGTCTCTCTACCTTGTGCTATAAACGGTGGGTGATCGCTGCGTCTCTCTACCTTGTGCTATAAACGGCAGGTGATCACTGCGTCTCTCTACCTTGTGCTATAAACGGTGGGTGATCACTGCGTCTCTCTACCTTGTGCTATAAACGGCGGGTGATCACTGCGTCTCTCTACCTTGTGCTATAAACGGTGGTGATCACTGCGTCTCTCTACCTTGTGCTATAAACGGTGGTGATCACTGCGTCTCTCTACCTTGTGCTATAAACGGCGGTGATCACTGTGTCTCTCTACCTTGTGCTATAAACGGTGGTGATCGCTGCGTCTCTCTACCTTGTGCTATAAACGGTGGTGATCGCTGCGTCTCTCTACCTTGTGCTATAAACGGCAGTGATCGCCGCGTCTCTCTACCTTGTGCTATAAACGGCGGTGATCGCTGCGTCTCTCTACCTTTGAAGAAATAATTGCGACAAAGAGCAAGTGGTGAGTGTTGCTTCACCCTTCAGAAAATAAATGTTGAAAAGTCACTGAGGATAATTTCGCTTCATATCCGAGCAGAGTTTGACTTGAGATTAAATGAATATTTAACCGAGGGTTCATACGGTTGAGAAAAGCAAACTCACATGGTGTTGTCGCCCAGCTCCTCGTAGAGATTGCTGGGGGCGCCCCCGGCGGATTTGCCCGTTGGCAGCGCCATCTGGATCCTGGCTGTTTTGGCACACTCTGTCTGTCGCCTTTACAGGCAGAAAAAAAAGTAATGAAAAAGTAATTTAACACCTACAATAACCCAGATGTTTCCACAACAATGCTACTCCATTTCAGTGCTTTGACTTGGACCAAAATTATGATCAAACGGCATATTTATCATGTTTTTTAATCAAAAACTGGCACGTTAAATTTTCCATCTAAACTTTGCAAAAAAGAATACTTCCCTTTGATTAATATTTGCTTAAAAAAAAAAAAAGCAAAGGTACTGAATAAATAAATAAATATCACACAATCATAAATAAATTCATAGTACTTACTCTTTGAACCTGGTGGTTGGTAATCAATGCAAAATGAGATGATAAGAAGAGAAAAAACAAGTCAATAAGAAATTGGTGCATAATATTTCATTCATATTTTTAATTAGACACAATGAAAATTGTTTTCTAAAAAAGGAATCTGCTGTACAAGATGTCTGCCATGATGTTTTTTTAAAAGTTATTTTTCTAAAACACATTGCTGTAGGTGTATGCGCATGAACATATTTATACAAATTTCCTTTCAAATTATTCACATAACAGTAAACGTTTGGTTTGCTATCAAATGCATCCTATTTCACAACAGTTAAAATGGGGAGAAATGTCAATTGCAATTTCTGTTAAAGCAAAATTGATAGCTAGGGCTGTCTTTTGGCCAAATGTAAAAAAAAACAGGAACACTTCTTCCTGTTATTTCTTCTTGCCATTATTATTATTATTATTATTATTAATTTATTTTTTACAGAAAATTCACTTAAAATAAGCTTCAAGGGAAGCAATCTGGGATACATTAACCTCAGTGTTCTCAAACACTGAGAGTGTTTCCTAGTGCAATAAACTCTGCTCACAATGTCCACCACTGAGAGTGTTTCCTAGTGCAATAAACTCTGCTCACAATGTCAACCACTGACAGTGTTGTCAAAATGTGTTACTAATTATATAATGATGTATTTGTTGAAACTCGGTTTGAATTTTGTATTTCATAAGATTTCTTACTCAACAGATGTCCCTATCCAGAATAATATAGCTATATATTTTTTGTTATTTGCATAGCTCCATTGTAAGCACTTGAGGTTACTTGTATTTGCTTTTCCTAGGCAAGTGAATTTAAGGATACAGCAGAAGTACTCCACCAGGAATTCCAACCCAAACATTAATGCACGCACTTTTCCCCACTTGACTAAAATGATTATCTGAATTAATGAATAAATAAACAGGCTGACAGATAAAGAGACAGATAGAGAAGCGAGGGATAAACAGAGAACGAGTAAATAACAATAACAGAACCCCCCCCGCCCATTTAATCCCCGATCCCCAGGTAAGCGCACAGCCGTTGTCTTTCGCACTTAGCCATGGAGTCTGTGGCTCTGTCAGCCTCCTCTGTCCAGGAGTCCCCCCCTGGGCTGCCACCTTTACCGGCAGCGGAGGGTTTGGTGCCGCCGTTCGGGGCCGGCGGGGAATTCCCCCCGCGGCCGCGTTAGTCACGCCACGCGTGAATTAATTTGCATCGACGCGGCGCCAATCTGAGGATTAGCCCTCTGGCTCCTCAAAGAGAGAGGCCAGAGAGACAGAGACCTCTCTTCACTGATGGTGCTTGGCGCACATCCCACTCTCACTCTCTCTCTCTCCATCTCCCCTATCCCTCTCTCTATCTCCCTCCCATTTCTCTCTCTCTCTCTCTCTCTCTCTCTCTCTCTCTCTCTCTCTCTCTCTCTCTCTCTCTCTCTCTCTCTCTCTCTCTCTCTCTATCTCTCACCCCCCACCGCCCTCTCTCTCTCTCTCTATCTCTCCCCCCCCCACCGCCCTCTCTCTATCTCTCTCTCTCTCTACCTCTACCTCTCTCTCCCTCCGTCTGTCTCTCTATGGTCATAGTTTAAGTGCCACCTTCATTGGTCCTCGCTCGGGTACCCATTACTCACTGTTTGTAGGTAACCATGACGATGAGGATGGCAGGGATGCAGAGGAGAATGATGATGATGGCGAGGGCCAGCAGGGCCCCCCTCGGTGTAGCCCACCGCCTGCGCCGCCTTCTTCACGCTGGCCACGATGTCGGGGGGAGCGGATCTCCTGGATGCGGCCCCCCTCGCCCAGGAAGGGCTGGAATTCCTTGTTGATGTCCAGCAGCTTCCCGTCCCAAAAACCTGGAAGAGGGGGCGGAGTCAGCCTCACTACACCACTGGCTTTATTTGTGTCATGCACTGTATCTACAATTACATTTATTCACATTAGTCAAATACTTGAAATGCTTTATCTCCTCAACGGAAATTTCAACGGAACCTATTTAGCTGCAAAGAACGAACCCATGATTCACCCCGTCCCACATCAGGATATGGTTTTGGGTTCACCCGTCCCACACCAGGATACGGTTTGGGTTCACCCGTCCCACACCAGGATACGGTTTGGTTTATTCACGTATAAAGTTGCAAAAGTAAATAAGTAGTTGTTGGCGTGTCTTGCATTCTAATGGAGACATTACAGCAGCAAGAAGAAGCCTAAAGTTCCGTTTAAAAAAGCACAGATTTTCTGTTTGTTTATCACCCTTCAGTGTGTGCTGCTCTCCCTGCCAGTGTCAGCCACAGATAATGGAGGCATTTATCGCAAAGTGAATTTTAAAAAAAGACTAAACTGGTTTAATGCATTGAACTCCATCGTATTTATTACATTCTCTAACCTGACAAGACGGAAGACAGCATCATGACTCTGAAGCACCATTAGGAGACACACTTGAGATCACTTGGCTGTGGATTATTCGCATATTTGGAGCACTGTTTAAAATACCAACTAATTGTACATCTTGGGTTTTGCTGAATAAAATCAAGTGCCTTTTACTCAAGGTTGTACCTTGGCTATATAAAGTGCCAAACGGAGAACTGAAGCTACATTATGGGGCCAGTTCTCTGAAGATATGATAATGAACTGGTGATAAATTGGAGATGGGGGGGGGGGGGGGTATAGTATAATGGTTAGGGAACTGGCCCCATAATGTAGAGGTTTGCAGGTTCAATTCACCTGAGGGCTATTTTCACTGCCAAAAATGACAGAATATACGTTTAATTGCTTAGTTACAATACGTGCGTGACACTCTTGGTACAAACTGTGTTTTTGTTCCCGTTGAACCTTGTTATTAATCATTCAAGGTCACGTGAGGGGAAAGCCAATGTCACACGAGCGCTAAAAGCGTCACCAAGACCGCAGCGGGACGTGTGCGCGAAGCTCGCTCTTTGGTATGCAGTCCAAGGCTTCCCGACTTCCTCTATTATAGTGCAAATTGGCTTTCTTTAAAGCAGGGTGCTATCAGTTTTCTGTTATAATGGCACTCTCCTCCGACGTAGCCATTAAGGATAAGACCATTGTAAAAAAAAAACGCTCGGAAGTGAAATCCCAATAAATGATGGTCTTTAGAAAGCGCCACTGCCGTCCGGTGGCGCGGCGCAGGGGGGGAGATTAACACTTTGTCTGGACACGTTCAATAGAGAGGATTAAGGCTCGCCTTTTCCTGTGAGGCAGGACCCCGACTTTTGTAAAAAAAAAGAAAAGAAAATGGGGGCCATTGTTTCTCTAATGGGCCCTTCTGGAGGGATGCTTTCGGGAAAAGTCAGCGGAGGACGCGCTTACTTGAAGAGCTCCTGCCGGGATATAGCCCTGTTGGTCAGAGGGTCGATGGCGTACACCATCAGGTCGGATTTGGTGTAGTCCTCCAGCTCGTACCCGTCCCCGTGCCGTCGGGCCCCAATGGACTCCACCACCACTTTGGCCCCGGGGATCTGGTCCTGAATATAACGCTCCAGGATCCTACATTTGCCAAAACACACAGGAGCCGCCCAAATTAACCTGCAGTGTGTTTCTAAATTAACCTGCAGTGTGTTTCGAAATTTACCTGCAGTGTGTTTCTAAATTAACCTGCAGTGTTTCTAAATTAACCTGCAGTGTGTTTCTAAATGAACCTGCAGTGTGTTTCTAAATGAACCTGCAGTGTGTTTCTAAATGAACCTGCAGTGTGTTTCTAAATGAACCTGCAGTGTGTTTCTAAATGAACCTGCAGTGTGTTTCTAAATTAACCTGCAGTGTGTTTCTAAATTAACCTGCAGTGTGTTTCTAAATTAACCTGCAGTGTGTTTCTAAATGAACCTGCAGTGTGTTTCTAAATTAACCTGCAGTGTGTTTCTAAATTTACCTGCAGTGTGTTTCTAAATTAACCTGCAGTGTGTTTCTAAATTAACCTGCAGTGTGTTTCTAAATGAACCTGCAGTGTGTTTCTAAATTAACCTGCAGTGTGTTTCTAAATGAACCTGCAGTGTGTTTATAAATGAACCTGCAGTGTGTTTCTAAATGAACCTGCAGTGTGTTTCTAAATTTACCTGCAGTGTGTTTCTAAATTAACCTGCAGTGTGTTTCTAAATGAACCTGCAGTGTGTTTCTAAATTAACCTGCAGTGTGTTTCTAAATGAACCTGCAGTGTGTTTCTAAATGAACCTGCAGTGTGTTTCTAAATGAACCTGCAGTGTGTTTCTAAATGAACCTGCAGTGTGTTTCTAAATGAACCTGCAGTGTGTTTGTGTTTCTAAATTAACCTTCAGTGTGTTTCTAAATTAACCTGCAGTGTGTTTCTAAATTAACCTGCAGTGTGTTTCTAAATTAACCTGCAGTGTGTTTCTAAAGGACAGAAAAATACACGATGATTCAGCCCTTCCAGCCTTGCTACTGACTGAAAAACTAGAGAGCGTCATGATCCGGTAAGTGGTAAACACATAAGAATAAGAGCTTGTTCATCTTACATAAATGTTGTTAATGTACGGTTCATTTATTCAATGTGTGCTGAATTAAATTGAAAATGTTAAATAAATTACTATTATTACTTTTAGTAGTCTTGGTATCATTAGTATTGTTAAATGTATTTGAGTGTGCTTTTAATTCAGTTGAAATCCTTAAAATGTAAAGAAGGAGACTATCTCAAAATAACAAGTTAATTTGAGGAATATCAATGTGGCATCACTCCTTACTTTAAATAAAGTTTTTGTTTTTTTTTTAATAAAAAATTTTTTTTTTGCATCTTAGTTCATACCGTTTAATTTTAAGAACCTCCACAAAGCATGCATAACACCGTTATGAGCATGGTATTACTACTTTATAAAGCATTCATAAACCATATAACCTTATAAAGCATTGTTTTGTAACAGCGGACGTTGGGTTAAATTTTGCATGTTTGATTAAGATATGAACCAATACACCTGAAAATGTGTTTTGCCACTGTGTCATAGAACACAGGATCCTTAAGAAGTTGCATATTATTGGATTAATGAGGTATCTCAACAAAATGCAGTTTGCCTGTAGACACTCATCATAAACAATAAATAATTAAAAATGCTTTTGCGAGTGACTCATTATGGTGCTGGTTCTTGGAGTAGCAAAGTTACACTTCAGTTCAATTTTTACACACAATTACTGCAGAAAGAATTAATTAAAATATATGTAAGAATGTATCTTGAGTGTTATGAAAAATAGCTGATCAATTTATCAACCCCCTTACTACAGCCTCCACAAATTATATGAGTTTTAATCTTTATTCTTTGAGATACAAACATAATTTCATGTATTTGACTCAAACATGCAGTTTTAGTTCATTTGTCTGAAAGCACATTCTTTTTTTGTTCCGGTATGTTCCTAGCAGGATGTGAAAGCTTGGGGGCGCTGGAGCAAAGCAGATGCATACTCTGCGGCCTTCATTTCCTGCTGAAAATTTGAAACGAACCCAACAGCTCAGCCGGACACCCACACACACGCTCTCCATGCTTCTGAAATCCTCACGACGGAGCTGACCCCAAACGTCTCTCCTCGCTCTACGCCCCGCCGCTACGCCGCGTGTGCTGTTCTAATGTTTCAGACGAGACGGGACCCCGCGCGACCTAAAGCGCGCTGGCTCTCAGTTTGAACTGCCAACCCCCCCCGGAACTGTGGCGAGCGCACGAGAAAAGAAAACGATCAAACGCGTTTCCTCCGCCGTCTCGTCTTGCGCGGTTCTAAAAGTAGCGAGCCGCTGAACTGACCGTTTGCGGCGGGAATCGCTTCGAAAGCAGACCGGCCCCGCCTCTCCCGCGGTGACCAGACGCACGCCGTGCCCTCGTCTCCACGCGGGAGGCCGTGTGGAGTCAGTCGGCCTGGAGCATGCTGGGAGATTTCTGCTCAGGAAAATGGGGATGATAAAAAAAATTAAAAAAAGAGTCCAGCGCTAAGATTGATGGTATTTCCCCCGGGAGAGAGACTGAGATAAGATGGGGCTTTTGGCGGCTCACGCCAGAGGTCCAGTGGCTAATCTTGGCGGCTAAGTTAGGCCAGGGGGGGTGGGGGTGAAGGTGGGGTGGGGGTGTTGGCGGTAGGGGTTGCTCGCTGTTCTCGCTCGGTGGGGGGCCCACGTGGTCTGTCAGCTCTGTCGACGAGGGTTTTACCGTTTCGGTGACATGTAGGTCCAGCGACTGACGGTGAATTCCCTCTGCCGTTATCTGAGAAACGGTCTAACGGCGTGGAAACCCTGTGGCCTGCGGCGGATGGCGGACGTTAACGGGAGCGGTGTGACAGTCCGAGAACGTGGCTTTCTTTCACTTCATCGCAGGCAGAGGTTGGGGCGCATCGCTTCGCTTCCAGTTAAAGGACATGTAGGCGAATTAAACTGTTCATTGTGATTAGAACGTCCTATAAAAAAGAGTGATGATGTCTTCCGTCTCTCTCTCTCTCTCGCTCTATCTCTCTCTCTCTCCTCGAAAGCCTGCGACTCCTCACCCAATCAGCTGCTCCTTGTTCTCCTCAATCACAGTGGGCGGGACGTTAGACACCACCACCTGCATGTCCAGCTGATTCACCACGGAGATCTGAGGGAGAGAAGGTTCCAGAACACCAGGGCTGCAGCTCAGATCCATTTCAATTCAAGTCAATACTGCAAATGAATCAACGTTCAATTCACAAACTGAAAGGTCCTGATAGAACATCGCCGGCATTCAAATTGTCAATTAAATGTCAATTCATTTTCTCGATTGACTGGAATGAAACGGAATTGAATCTACAGTGCTATGCTATGTTTTCTCTTGCTTAAATTCCCAAAGCTATAAACCAGGAAATAACTTCTGTTTCTTGCAGCTATTTGGTAAATTAATGGCATCTAATTTCAGTGGCTCAATGAGAATCCTGGGATGGCAGTCCAGGCCCCAATGCTGTCCCCATGAAATTAAATTTCCCCATTGAAATGAAGTAATTAACCACTGTACAGTTTCACAAATCACAGCCACTGGCCTTGATCTTTCACTTAATCTGGAACTTGTTGATTAAACTGCACAGAATACAATTTACTGCTAGCACCTGCTTCATTGGTCTGAATACTGTAAATTTGACAGCGGAAAATGTTATTTCAGTTAGCATATGCGTACAAACACACACACATAAACGTACACACACACGCAATGTGCTTGTTTTCATCTGAAGGTTAGTTCTTTTAACATTGAACGGATTGCTGCTACCCAGTCAGAAGTTTATCATCGCTGTGGCGAGGACCACTGCAAATGTCATCGAGCACAAAACGGATTATATTCATATTCATCAAAGCATCCGCAAATAAAACAACGACAAATGTGATCGCTAATAGCGCTGTTGCCATTTTGTTCTTTCAGCAGCGCACCGAGCGTTTTTGCAATATTTACAGAGACTCTCCGTGTGTCCCCGACACCCTTCAGATATGCAAACATAAACACAAATAGGCAGATGGCGGTGGATTACAGGCGGGGGAAATAGATGGAGGCGGCGGTAACCGCGCGGAACAGGAAGGAGGACGAGGGTTCCTCGTGTTTGAGGACGGACCGACTCACCACGACGTCCGCTCTGCTGCTCAAACCTGCCCCGTAGTTGTCCGTGGCGTTGACCTGGAATTTGAAATAGGACCGGCGCATATTTCTGTACACGATGGCGGATTTAATGATCCCGGTGTACTGCTCAATCACAAAGCCATCTCTGCCGTCGGTGGTGGGAGGTATAATCAGTTTGTACTGCATGGCGCTGTAATTCCCAGTGTCCTTGTCCGTGGCCTGAATACAGAGACAATACAATAATGAATAACAACCGGAAAAATAAACGCACACACACACAAACACACACAGGCAAATTAATTCTTTTTATTCTCAATTTTGAATTGCAATACTTGGGCTCGGCCAGTAGGGGGAGACTTTGAGCTTTGGTTGGTACCATTACATTGTGAAAGCTGTACTGTCTCTCTCTCTTGAGTCAGCTTCAACATCCAGCTTCTTCTTCTGCAATGACATTGATTTATAAGGGTTTAAAGGCCTGGGAGCAAGTGTGCAGAGAGGCTCGCAGACAGCAGCGAATCCCACAGTCGCTCTGTCATTAACACAAATGAGATATTTTAATACGCGCCCAGGGATGATTACCATTCGATACATTTCCCCATAAATTAGGCCCCCGTGTAGCACAGTGCCAGTGCTCTGTGAAACTGCCGCCCGTTTCTTAAGCGGGCCAGTAGGGGGCACTCTTTCCCCTGGACCGGCACAGCGATGGGGATGCTGTGCTGTAGAAGGCGTCGTCCCTCAGGTGAGACGTTAAACCAAGGTCCTGACTCACTGTGATCATTAAAGATCAGGTGGCACTTTTAGAGATGTAGGGGGTTCTAACTCTTGAGTCCTGGCCAAATTGCCACTAAATTGGTTCTATATCTGGCAGCCTAATCCATCCAATACATGTGACTGGCTACACAATCCATTCCATTCCATAGCAAGCATCACTGAAAAAGAGAATTGAGTTCTCAGTTGACCTGCCTGCCTTAATAAAGGTAAATAAAATAATAACTCCGTATAATCCATGACACGCAGATGGAATGTTTATTGTGGTTGGTGGGGGGGTTGAAAAGTTAATTTAGTGGTACCTTACACTTCACAGTAATCCATTTCACATCTGGCTGATTAACAGAAATGGAAAAATCCGAAGATAAAACAATATTTGTAATGGCCATCTCAAATAATCAACAAAAAGTTACAATATCCGACTGCGAAACGCAATGTCCCTCTTGAAGAGCAGTCGCTAACATTCTCCGCTAATTGGTTCGCCTTACAAAAAAGAACCCATGCACCGCATCCAAGCCTCAACACTGTATCACAGTTTGAATTAAATCTTTTTTTTTATTTCTTACAAACTATATTTACAGAGGGCTTTGAAGGGTAGATTAGCCTAATCTGTGGAGCGTGTTTAAATCCATATAAAGACCATCACAGCATTCCCCTTCAGACGGAGAAGGGGGTCTCCCTCCATCTCTATGAAAACAAATCACAAAGACCTCAGTGTTCTACGGGGACAAAGATGTTGAACATCGCCACAGAGTTCAAATCCACCCTGATAATGCCATCTCCTTCAGTTTTGAGGATTATCGGTAGAGATCTTGGCAAACAAGCCTCAGCATAGTTTGGCAGAGCGGTGAGTGCGATGGGTTTAAAGTGGACGAGAAACCGCCAGGCGAAAAGCACGCAGGCTTTTAATAATAATAGACCGGAAATGTCAGGTTACCAGGCCGCCAGGGAATTCTCTACACTGTCAGTCAGAGACACAAATATAATTGAAATAATTAAATAATTATCCGGCTGCAATTGCGAGAATAGCTGAACTGCTCTAGTGTGCACCCGGGAACAACGATGTGCGTATCTCTGGATATGGAACGGACGCGATGACAAGGGTGACATCTGAAGTCCCGGTCACGGCTGAACAATAAGAGACAAACGTAGGCTTACCCAAGTAACCTCGTTCTCTCCGAGCGAAAGGCAACAACTGGATCGCGCGATGTTGCTGCCTCAGCATACTGAGGATGAGGATTTTCCCCACGAGACGCATTAACATTCGCGCGTGTGCAGTCGCATGTTCCTATAAGAGAGAACGGTGGATAGAAGTTCCACAGTTCTTTACAAATGCACTTGTTCAAAGCAGTGAAACGGTACAGCGGCCGTCTTTCACACAGACAAAAAGGCGGCCTATGCAACTCCATGTGGCAGTTTTATCAAGGCATTATGAGGCCGCAGAGATCTTAGTTTGCAGAACTGCGACATTCGCTCTCTACTAAGGTGGGGTTGGGGTTGGGAAATGGGTAAAATGTGGTGACTGTCAGTTTGCATTGGTCTAAACGCACATGTAGCTAATTTGAGGAGTTAGAAATGCATGGCTGCAATAGTTTGGGAGGACAGTGTGTAAAATATGCACGCTTCTCTGATTGCACCCGTTAATGCCTGGAGAAAAAAAAAAACTTTCCTTCAAACACATGTGACACTGTGCCTGCTAATAATGTTAATAGTGTTAATAATTGTTTAGAAATATTATATATTATATTAAAATTAATATAATTGTTGGTGGCTGAACGTATGGCTCTGATAGAAGAGAGTTCAGTATGCGTAACAATTTTTAGCACGGAAGTCTGAAATATGAAATGCATGTAATTTAGAAATTAACGTCAAAATACACCAACGTTAACAACTCGAATGCTTAATCTCTCAGAATTGTTAAGTTACATTACAGTAGACTCCTTTTTAAATTGTCAACTCATTTTGTTGCTGAAAACCTTTCAAATTAAACAACCAGCAGTACCGTCGTCTTCTCCGGGTTTCTGAACCGTACATCGCCTTTACAACGACTGTGTAGGCGGCAGTGTAGTATAATGGTTAAGGAACTGGCCTTGTAACCGAAAGGTTGCAGGTTCGATTCCCAGGTAGGACCCTTGCCGTTGTACCCTTGAGCAAGGTACTTAACCTGAATCGCTTCAGTATATATCCAGCTGTATAAATGGATAATATGTAAAACATGATAAAAAAAGTTGTGTAAGTCGCGCGTCTGCTCAAAGCCTATAATGTAAATGTAATGTAATGTACAGGAAGACTGCGTTTGCAAAACTGAAAAAGGGTGACGATGAAGAAGCTAAGTCCCCTCACAAAGACCTGTACTTCCTATTTGCAAACCCTCCATGTCAA
The DNA here is from genome assembly GCA_029718625.1 of Synaphobranchus kaupii. Lineage (NCBI taxonomy): Eukaryota > Metazoa > Chordata > Actinopteri > Anguilliformes > Synaphobranchidae > Synaphobranchus > Synaphobranchus kaupii. Next base: position 114,095,257 of record CM056380.1, read on the forward strand.
ATTGCAGCTTATTCACACCTAGAAAGATCCAACCATTTTTACAACCTTTGGATCTACAGATTGATTTAAACACCCGCCCAGGGACTCCTTAGTGTGATGTGCGCCATGATTGATTGGTTGGTTGGTTGTAGAAAGACAACCACTGTCCTTTCACTGTGGCCAACAAAGGAGGTGTGGCAGTGTGGTGGGTGTGGCCACAATCTCGGGTGGTGATTGGATGTGAAAGAAGACAAATACATGGCTGTTGTTCCCAGGGAGAGTAATCAAAGTAAAAAAACAGAGGGACTGAAAAGGATACTATATATATATATAGAGAGAGAGAGAGCACAGCAACACTGCCAATGGAAGCCTCTCCTCAAAGCTCAGCAGTCTGTGCCTTATAAAAGAGCCTGATAGAATCAAGCAGACACACCTGGATTTAATTAAACCTGAGGTTGCTCAATTGTCCTCAGCTGTGGACTGGAGGCCTCCCAGCAGGACTGTGACAGCTGCAAAAAGAGTACAAGCAGCCCACCCCACCTCCTCCCCACCTCTTCCCAGTGTCACAGGAGGGAATTGTATTGAATTGAATTGTGGAAACTAAATGACAGACACCACCTCTCCACAGGTCTGAATCACAGGAGACTATGGGTCGGCCAGCATTGCTGCCGTCATCGGCCAGTGTGGATGCATGCAGGTCAATCAGCATATTAAATAAGTGAGACGCAGAAACTTTCCAAGCGAACAGTCTGCTGAAGTTGGTCTGCTAGGTAGGGGCTTGAGAGCTTTCAGGCTCAGAGGCAGATGAATTGATGTCCTGAAAACAGCCAACATCAGACACCTGGAGCTTTAACAGACCAATATGGTGTAATAGACTACTGCATAGAGTGTAGGAAAACCAATAACACTTGGTCTGAGTGCTACCTGAAGAAGCACCTTGAAATCTAAATGTATTCATTTCTTTTCCCTTGTGGCGCCAGGATCACGGCATACATTGAGGATCTAGCTCTGTATAATTCTTTGTTCCGACTTCTACTTTTGTATCGGCGCTTAAGGAAACAGGTCACACTGAAATAAAACTGAGCTGAAGAGTCTGTTTTGTGAGCGTGATTTTCCTTCAAGGTATCGGGTGCTGAACAGAAGCAGACAACTGTCCATGATTCCATTTCTGCATCTTTTCTGGATACGTCTTCCAATGTCTGTATTTGTTAAAAAAAACACGACTACTGCTACTATTAAATTCTGTTGTTGTTTAAAAAATAAAAAAGGTACTATAAATGGGTGTATGTGTACACTGTTCTTCATAGAATATGTAAGGTATGTTGCGCACATTGCTTTTCATAATGTCTTACAGAAAAAATACTACACTATAACAGCAGTAAGTTACAAAAAGCTAGTGAGATAAAAGCAACAACCAGCTACAAGCGTCAATCTACAGGCAGCCAACCAGCTGCAAGCATCAATCTACAGGCAGCCAACCAGCTACAAGCATCAATCTACAGGCAGCCAACCAGCTACAAGCATCAATCTACAGGCAGCCAACCAGCTACAAGCATCAATCTACAGGCAGCCAACCAGCTACAAGCATCAATCTAAAGGCATCCAACCAGCTACAAGCATCAATCTACATGCAGCCAACCAGCTACAAGCATCAATCTACAGGCAGCCAACCAGCTACAAGCATCAATCTACAGGCAGACAACCAGCTAGAAGCATCAATCTACAGGCAGCCAACCAGCTACAAGCATCAATCTACAGGCAGCCAACCAGGTAGAAGCATCAATCTACAGGCAGCCAACCAGCTACAAGCATAAATCTACAGGCAGCCAACCAGCTAGAATCATCAATCTACAGGCAGCCAACCAGCCAAAAGCATCAATCTACAGGCACCCAACCAGCTAGAAGCATCAATCTACAGGCAGCCAACCAGCTACAAGCATCAATCTACAGGCAGCCAACCAGCCAACAAGGTGACTGACAGAACGATGCAGCAGGAAGGCTAAGATTCTATAGAATCACCTTCGACTTCACACAGGGAACACACAATTGTACGCTTTGGTTAATAGAAACGCGCATTCGCTGACAATTCCTTTGAATTTAATGTGTTGTCAAATTTTACTGGCGTCCAAAGAGTTCAGAAGGGACATTGAGGATATTATGCTTTGAGGATCAAAATGTATGTACGGTTCCAGTATAGTCTTATCGTTGAAAATAAATACTCGTTTTTGAAAATAAAAGAATACCATTAGTATTTCAAATACGTATTTGACCCAGGTCTGGCCCAGGAGTTGCAGTATGGAGCTAGCAGCTGGAGTCTGAGATTATTGTTTAACACCAGCAGGAGCACAAGAGGAGATTCAGTAACTGACCCGCCTGCTAAACTCACTTAATTTGGCCTGAGGCAGAAATAAACTTCCTCTCGCTATGATAATGTTACCATTAAAATGCAAGACACCACCATAGCTGCTGCTTATTTACTTAAACCTTTTAGGTGAATAAGCTAAACAGTGTGTGCTGTGAGGGAAGGTGAACTGGTGGATTTAAAGCTGTGCACTCACCCAGTGTGTGTGTGTGTGTGTGTGTGTGTGTGTGTGTGCGTGCATGCGTGCGTGCGTGTGTGTGTGTGTGCGCATGAGCGGGTGTGCGTGTGTGTATGTGTTTGAGCGGGTAAGTGTGTGTGCATACTCAGAGTGGACAGGTTATGTTGCGTATATGCGCGCCACCATGTCTGACAGAAATAACCTTTGTAGACATGTTTCTAATGTTATCTACAGAGTATCTCACCCAGTGTGTTCTTCTTCTTCTTCGTTTGGGTGGGATCTTTTGTCCCACATCCCCAGGCTCGGGGCCGAGGGGCTATCCTTTTACCACCCCGAGCCTAGGGGGGGGTTCACCCGGACTATATTTCAGGGCACACCTCCAGTAGCCACGTCACCGTGTCATCATCCAGAACCGACAGACCATGCATCCCATTGGGTGCCCGATAAATCGGGCAGTCCAGGATGACATGGTCTGCGGTTTGTTCCTCCGCGCCACACTCGCAGGCTGCGCAAGAAGCCAAGCCCCATCTGTGCATCGATGAGCGGAAGCGCCCAACGCCGGTCCGGAGGCGGTTAAGCCTCACCCATGCCAGTCTAGGCAGGTCCACCCCAATAGGGGGAAAACCGACGTCTGGGATGAAGTCACGGAGTCTAGAGGTGTTCTCCTCCCACTCCGTGCTCCAGATGTAATCCGCCCACCGTGCCGCACTGATGTTAAGATCACTGCATTGCTGCAGGAATTCCTGTGCGGCAGGCACAAATGGGTGTCTCGACTTAAGGCGCCGGGGAGGCTCAGCAATTACAGCGAGCCTTTCGTGGAGCAGATGGTTTGGCTCCATGGCCCGGCACGCGAGACGTGCTGTGGCTCCCGCGCGGCGAAGCCCAGCGGGCTGGATGCCTGCAAGAATGGGAAGATTGTCCACGGGAGTGGGACGCAGGCATCCTGTCACGATGCGCAAGGCTTCGTTGATGGGCGTATCGATGAGGCGGGTGTGGGCACTGCGACACCATACCGGTGCGCAGTACTCACTAGTCGAGTAAACAAGGGCCAGGGCTGCCGTACGCAATGTTCTTGCGTCGGCGCCCCAGCCTGACCCGACTAGTCGCCTCATCAATGCCACACGAGATGTTAACTTCTTGCGCAGTGACTCAAGGTGTCGGCGAAACGTGAGCGACCTGTCCAATGTCACGCCGAGGTAGATTGGCTCAGCGCAGCATGGCAGGGGTGTTCCGCCAATATATATTCGGAGCTCACGTTTAGCCTCCCTGTTGTTAAGATGGAAGGCCGCCGACACCGTCTTTGCCTCGCTGAGCTTCAACCTCCATTTCCAGAGGTATGCCACTAGTGTCTGCATGTCCTGGCTCAAAGTCCCCTCCAATGACTGCCAGTCTCCAGCGGAGTACACCAACGCGAGGTCATCCGCGTAGGCATACTTCCGCGAGACTGTATCAGGCAAGTCATAAGTGTAGATATTATAGAGGAGGGGGGCCAGGACAGATCCCTGGGGGACGCCGTTCTTGAGGCGTCGTAACCTGCTTTGCGTGTGCGTGCGTGCGTGTGTGTGTGTGTGCGCGTGTGTGTGTGCGCGTGTGTGCGCATGAGCGGGTGTGCGTGTGTGTATGTGTTTCAGCGGGTATGTGTGTGTGCATACTCAGAGTGGACAGGTTATGTTGCGTATATGCGCGCCACCATGTCTGACAGAAATAACCTTTGTAGACAACATCACGGCTCTTTGTTAAACAGCAAAGTGCCTGTCTTCTGTGACAGAGAACAGCTCCAAAAAAGTATACAATCGGGCTTTCTCACAGCTGGTGAGAAAGACAAAATCTGAGAGTCTCCCTCTCTCTTCTCCCTGCGCTGACAGTAATAAGGTTCCCTTTTCAAATCGGGAAACTATAAGGCCTACACCACTTACAAACTCCAAAGAACTCACACCTAAGATTTGAAACCCTTTAAAAACACACAGACACACGCATTTCCAAGACTTTTATTCTGTAAAATATCGAGAGATCATGGACACCTTCAAAAATAAATAGGAACATGAAATTCCAGAGAATCCACTCACCCGCTCAAAACGCAACCTTGATAACAACCTCCAACAACAACGCAATGCAGAAACACAATTTTTCAGAGAACTTTTCTGTCAAGCGCGGAATAATATGGCAGCGTGTTGAGGCCACCGGAAAACATTTTATCTCAGAATTTTGACAACCATTAATCGCCTGAATACTTGGAATCTTGGGTGGAACGCCTCGGACTCCTAGAGGAGAATAGACGCTGCCAAACACATTCTCACTCTGATGTCAAATATAACCCATAGAATATAATGTTTTAACTGATTCTATCGCCTACCCATCCACAACACGCAGACACTTTCTTTTCTCATATCTAATGCACCTTTTTACTGTTTATTTCCCCATCTCCACATATGTATCTTTCCTCCACACATTTCCATAACATTTTCATATTTTCTATGGCTTCTTTATCTTGCAGTTTCAATCAACATATGTCTGGATATTGCTTTTTTTTTTTGCAGTGTAAATGTTTTATTTTATTTCACACACAAGTCAATGCATACAAGAGATTCAATACTCACCCTAGAAAGAGCTAACCTACCCCGTCCCACCGATACCATAGTTTTTTAAAACACCATGAAACTTCTCAGGCTGATCAGAGCAACCAGTCAGTCCCAATTAAGCTGAGTTATAGGGGGAAAGCACACCAACAGCTGAGCTACAAGAAAAGGCCCAAACCACAGCAGAGCTACAGGAACAAGGCCCAAACAACAGCAGAGCTACAGGAACAAGGCCCAACAACAGCTGAGCTACAAGAAAAGACCAAAACTATGGCAGAGCTACAGGAAGAGGCCTAAACCACAGCAGAGCTATAGGAACAAGGCCCAAACAACAGCAAAGCTACGGGAACAAGGCCCAAACCACATCAGAGCTACAGGAACAAGGCCCAAACTTGTGTTCTCAAGTAAGCTTGCGTTAGTCTTTATGGAGAGTAAAGTTATGGGACGACGGTGCTCCGTCGGCTCGCCTGTAAAATGTTTCTTCCCCCTGGGAGATCGGGTGTTTACCCTCTTTATTTTCTCATTTGACTGCTAGCCTATGATACTAGTCCTGGAACGTTGGATCTGTTCCTTTCGCCTCCTCAGCTTCTTATTATTTTGCAGTGTTTGTGGACATGTTTGTGTTTGACTGCGTGGTTCTTAATATAGCCTCGGAACGTTAGCTCTCTGCTCCATTTCGTCTCGTTACATATCTCTTTACTGAGAGGCTAGGGCGTGTGTTCTCGAGTAAGCTTGCGTTAGTCATTATGGATAGTGAAGTTATGGGACGACGGTGCTCCGTTCGTCTCGCCTGTAAAATGTTTCTTCCCCCTGGGAGATCGGGTGTTTACCCTCTTTATTTTTCTCATTTGACTGCTAGCCTATGTTACTAGCCCTGGAACATTGGATCTGTTCCTGTCGCCTCCTCAGCTTCTATCGTATTATTTTGCAGTGTTTTCTGACTGTCTTTTATGTTGGTTCTTACGCTACTCGCCCGTTCTTGTGTCGTTACCGAGATAGGGCGCGTATTATTTCTTACTGTTCAGAATCCTGTCCTTGCGCTCTATTTGGCGTGTGACAGTCAGCCTGTTAGTAGCGTCTTATTGGTGTTCGTTGTTCGTTGTCTTGTCTCCTCCCTTATCTGCGGGGTATCCCGCCTTAGTGGCCTTAGGGCTTTAGGATTCCCCTTGCTGCGTTTGGCTCCTCCCACCTCACACGTCATGCCCCATTACACAAACAACAGCAGAGCTACAGGGACAAGGCCTAAACCACAGCAGAGCTACAGGAACAAGGCCCAAACCACAGCAAAGCTACAGGAACAAGGCCCAAACCACAGCAGAGCTACAGGAACAAGGCCCAAACCACAGCAGAGCTACAGGAACAAGGCCCAAACCACAGCAGAGCTACAGGAACAAGGCCCAAACCACAGCAGAGCTACAGGAACAAGGCCCAAACCACAGCAGAGCTACAGGAACAAGGCCCAAACCACAGCAGAGCTACAGGAACAAGGCCCAAACAACAGCAGTGCTACAGGAACAAGGCCCAAACAACAGCAGAGCTACAGGAACAAGGCTAAAACCACAGCAAAGTTACAGGAACAAGGCCCAAACAACAGCAAAGCTACAGTAACAAGGCCAAAACAACATCAGAGCTACAGGAACAAGGCCCAACAACAGCTGAGCTACACAAAATGACCCAAACAATGGCAGAGCTACAGGAACAGCAGAGCTACAGGAACAAGGCCCAAACCACAGCAGAGCTACAGGAACAAGGCCCAAACCACAGCAGAGCTACAGGAACAAGGCCCAAACAACAGCAGAGCTACAGGAACAAGGCCCAAACCACATCAGAGCTACAGGAACAAGGCCCAAACCACAGCAGAGCTACAGGAACAAGGCCCAAACCACAGCAGAGCTACAGGAACAAGGCCCAAACCACATCAGAGCTACAGGAACAAGGCTCAAACCACAGCTGAGCTACACAAAATGACCCAAACAATGGCAGAGCTACAGGAAGAGGCCCAATCCGCAGCAGAGCTACAGGAAGAGGCCTAAACCACAGCAGAGCTATAGGAACAAGACCCAAACCACAGCAGAGCTATAGGAACAAGACCCAAACCACAGCAGAGCTATAGGAACAAGGCCCAAACCACAGCAGAGCTACAGGAACAAGGCCCAAACCACAGCAGAGCTATAGGAACAAGGCCCAAACCACAGCAGAGCTACAGGAAGAAGGCCCAAACCACAGCAGAGCTATAGGAACAAGGCCCAACAACAGCAGCAATACAGGAAAGAAAAAGCCCAACAACAGCAGAGTGACAGGAAGAAGGTCCAACAACAATAGAGTCTGACAGAGCTACAGGCACAAGGCCCAACGACAGTTGAGCTACAATAACAAGGCACTACAACAGAAAACATTCCCAACAACAGCAGCACCACAAGAATAAGATCCAATAACAGCAGCACTACAGAAGAACTCCGAAGAGCAGCAGAGGCACTTGTCACTGGATAGGAGACTGGTAACATGCTGCTTTAAGGGGACATCTGGAAGAGCATCCCAGTTGAAAGACGACATCCGTAAAAGTGACTGAAACTCATTATAACTTTCATTCAAACAAAATGACATTTTGGATCAAATACATTTAATCTGAGGCCGTTTTCACAATCACAAATCACAGCCATCGCTTGAGGATGATTGGAAAAGAATCGGGATCTTCAGATCAGTCGGAGAGGAGAAACATACCTCCACCTCTTCTATTCTGCTATATTTTAATCTAATGAATATCTTCCCATTAATGCAGGGTCTGACTGCAGTGGGAGGTTTTTCTTTTAACAGCCTAACCTTGAGCAAAGGCCAGTTGAGTTGAATTGGGTGATTGGGGCCCCAAATCCCTTGTTTAACAAAAACCTTCTGCCCAGGTTGGACTTGATCTAATCTTCAAAAACACTAAGGCCACATTCAGCCAATGCAAAATTAGCCCCTGTCTGCAATCCTCCCTGACATGCTAAACACCACACACCAGGCTTATTCATTCATTAAAAAAAAAAAAACTGCTATCCACACAGACACACACACGCACACGCACAAAATGCTAATGAGGCCAGACAGCGAACAGAGGCTATCGGCTCGAGCGCTGCAGCCAGAGATCGCTGTGACCCAGGGCGGCTTTAATAAAGCGTTTCCTTGGCGAAAGCCATCGACAGGCCTGTGCGCCTGCCTTTGTTCTTCAGCTGCAGAGAGCTGGACTACACAGCTGTCAGACCCCCAATGCTGCATCTGACTACAGGTCCCAGGAGCCCGCAGAAATAAGAATAAATGGCTCTTATGCCAATTTATGGGACTGGGGTTGAAATGTACTAATGTACTGGTTCGGAATCAAATACGCGAAAGTCCCTCTGCTCCGCAACGTCTGGCAGCTTTGCCATCCCTTTCCTTCAAATCTCACCTTTTCAAAACTACATCTTAACAGTCTCTGAAGGCTGAACAGTCATTCTGGGTTGAATACCCTGCTTCAGCTAACACTATTCTTTAACAAATTTAACACTATTTCTGTCAGGACAACTCATGTATTCAAATGGCATGTTTAATGAATGAATGTGCTGCATAATTATTATAGTTTGGCGGTGAATGGATCTGCAGAATGGATCTGCTTTAGTACTGCTCCGGAGCACGTTCATCTCACCCCGCTAAACAGGAAATGACCAGAAAACCCCCATACTAAAGCAGATCCAAACAACAGGTGGAAGCAAATTTATTTTAACACAAGCCGTAAGCAAACAAAGAGCAGCACATCAGCATTCAAGCAGTACAGAGAGAACTGCTTCTTGGCTTAAAAAGGGGCGCTCCATTAGAGGTGTGTGCATGCGATTGGTTGAGTATGCGACGCGTGACTGCTAGCCGACCGTGGTCGGCGACAGCGAGAGGTTCTCCGACAGAACTTGCTCTGCGCACTTGCGCGACGCTCATCCTTCACCCTCAAATGCATTTGCTGCTTAAAGCACAATAAGGCCAATCTCCCTCTTGCAGCTGCTGCTGTGTTGGGCCTTGTATGACCTGCTGTGTATAGCTTTGTATCCTCTGTGCCCTTTACCTAACCTTTTGTATGCGCTTCGGTAAAGGGCCGTTCACACGGCGGACGGTAGACGGCAGGACGAAACCGGATGTCATTGTTTTCAATAAATTTTCGGAATAAATTTTTTTTGTTATTTTTGCCGTCCTCCACTGTGGTAGGGTCACATGCCGATGGAACGGAAGTGGTACGTTTCAAAATGGATGAGAAGTTTGTGCAACTTCGTGGTAGAGAAAGAGAGAGGTGGGAGAAAATATCAAACCAAAAAGTAAAAAAAAAAACAGACAAAAAGGCTGCAGCATGGAGTGTTATAAGCACTGACATGCAGATTCCAGGTACACACATTATTATTAGCTGTATTTTCAAAAGCTTTTCTGTGTATGATTTGAGGTGTAACTAACGAGCGAGCGAAGCTACCTAAACTAGCTGACAGTATGATACATACACACAAACCGCTCACTTATGAAGACACAGGAAACAACGCAGTAATACACATACACAATGTATATAATATATATAATAATTTATATGTATATAATGTATACAATGTATACACTTTCGGTCGCGGCCCATTTTGCAAAGGCGCTCTTTGGTACACCGGTAATCTGTTTCGCGCGGACCGTAAATATGGCAACGGACATAAACAATGCGTTACCGCGACGGATATTTCTGTACGTCCCTGCCGTTGTACCGTCTACCGTCCGCTGTGTGAACGGCCCATTATCTGGATGAGAGCGTCTACGAAAATGCCTGAATGCAAATGCAGGACCCCCTTCTGCTACGCTGCTACGGCTCAATGGCAATAGTCCCTCTTACTTTGACCCGGAGCACTGAGGAGAAGGTCTTGGTGTCCTCCGCCACTCCGCCCAGGTAGAGCCGTCGGGTGAAAACGGGAGGGTGGTCGTTCTCGTCCTGAACATCGATGAACACCTTAGCCGTGTTTGCTGCAAAAAAAAATAAAAAAATAAAAAGAACAGAAAATACATAGCACAGGTAAATATATTACACCTGAATGTAACTTCATTAAAGAAATAAAAATTGTATACAAAGCAGCACTGCGCAACACGAGATACCATCTCTTTGTTAGTGCCTGTATATTACGCGATGCAGAAATGCTCCGAGCGCTGCAGTTTACAGCATGTGCGTGCGCTGTCAAGAGCCATTTTTCACTTTAAAATGATAAGTCATGAGGCCTGGGCCCAAGAATGTACGCAGGGAATATGCTGAACACAATGCAATCTGTCACGGCGCAAGTGCACAGCACAGCCTGCCCCGAAGAGCCGACTCCTCTTTCTTCTGCCTCTCCGCTTCCTGTAACAGATGCGGGACCCGTGAGTTAGGGACGGTAGTAACTACGGGGGGAGAGCTGCCACTTCACCACACGCAAACCCTCCATTACTGGTGCGGAAGGAGCCGGCTGAAAAACAACATCTTCATGCCAATGGAATGAAAGCGAGCATGGGGGGGGTTTCCCATGTGCCCCGGCAACGGCAGGGGGGCCCCGTCTGTACCCTTAAACGAGGAGAGGCCCCGTCACTGTGCCATCGCCTCCTCCTCCAATCAGATGAGTTTGTCGACCTACCAATCAGAATTGGTTTCTGACCTAGCTACCACTGTGCAACTGGGACCGGACTTCTTGTTTGTTAGCTAACCACATATTGGCCGTTGGTTTTGTGTCTGAAAGCCTTCTGTGCAAATGGAGCTGGGCGCTTTTTTAACTGTGGGCGGGCGTACAGAATGTGCTTTTGTTTCTGTTGATCCACTAAAAGCCAGAAGAGAGTGTAACAGTTCTTCTTCACCTCCATGTTTTCACACATTTGGGAAGAACACGTAAAAACACACAGCGCTGTTTATCACCGAACTTGGCCAGCACATAATTTCCAACTAAATATTTTTGTGCAATGTGTTAAATTGTGTTAAAATGATTATAATCTATAACTGTTGTTTATTATGAGCCAGACTGAATTGCTTCTAATTATATACACCCCACTGGCTACAATATAATGGATTACAAAATGTAGACGGCAAAACTTTCTGGTCAGACTGTTGACATGATTTCTTTCTTTTTTCTTTTTTAATTTGCCGCCACACCAAGGGCTGTATATATATATCGAAATCCCACCACAATCTGGAATTGCCCCACACAGGCAGTTTGTGAGAGCCAGGACATCCACGGTTCTCCGTCAGCTGCTTCTTTCCGCAGCTAGTCTCGCACAGATCGGCGTCGGAGGAGGGACCTTTCATATGCAGCTTTGACATGCGGCCTTACAAGCGCCCTTGTCGCCATCGGGGGGGGGTCGCCCAAGAGCAATGAAACGTGGATCCCTGTCCAACTGAACCCTCTCATACCCTGGGTGACTCAGCTGGCACTGAGGCCGTGAGGGTCATCCACACGCCACAGCGTGGCGCCTTAACCGTATGAGCCATCCAGCTGCGCCTGTGAACATGACTTCTAAAAAATTATAATGAGGAACGGTGTGTTTTTTTCCAAAGACTTCCCATGACACCACACTGCGAGAGAGCACTGCATGTCAGACAACAGGCAAAATTTGTACGGCGGCTTACTTTTAGACGGCACGCGGAGATTGGACATCACCACGGCCATGGAGTCCGCCTGCACCCGGAGGACGTACTCGGTGATGTTTTCGTAATCCAGCGGCTTGGCGGTGGAGATGACCCCGGTGGCGTTGTTCACTGCGAAATGGCCTGAAAGAAACGCAACGCAAACATGGCGACGGCCGTCAAGAATGGCCGCACGAAACCGCTACACGGGCTGACGTCCCAGCTCCCGAAGTCTCTCGCCTTTAGGACTTGTGCGGGGGGAACCATAAATATATCAGCCCCTCTCCCCCGCATGCTTAGAGGCAATGGTCCGCTCTGCCCTTTAGGAAAGCGAAAATCAATAGTGTTTTTCTGGGCTCAAGCTTAGAACTGGGAAGAGGCTTACTATACCTGTCAAGCCCCTGATACCTAGCAATAGCCTTTCCCCTGGCCTTTCTGCTATTTACAAAGAGCATTCCCCAGCAGTCAGTAATAATGAAACGCAGCACAAAGAGAACAATTGCGAAACATACCCCCGGCATGAATTAATTCAGTGCAGTTACCGATGCCGCGCGGAGTCGTGCATTTTCCCGAACGCGGGAAGGAAAAAAAAAAAAAAAAAAACTGAGAGCGTCGAGACAGAAAACCCTTGTGGCCGGACTGGAAAAAATAAAGAGCGAAATATGCTTTGAACTTAATGGCAGAACCCCACAGATAGATCAGTGTGAGCGTGATCCCTTACGAACATAAGAGCGTCTGACATTTCTCAGGGGAAGGACAGAGAATCAGAAGGAGACATGGGTAATGGCCAGCCGGCGAGCCACATCTAACGGATGCCGCCGGGCCACCGTCCACGAGTTTCGTAATCAGCCCCTCTGCGCGGCAACCGCGCTCATTTCCATATCGCTGCGTAGCTTTGATCAGGAGCAGCAGGAAAGGCCGAGAGAGGGGAACGGGGGGGGGAGCCGGAGATCGATGGCGCGGATATGAAAATACTGTCCGGCTAAATACGGTCCCCCCCCCCCCGAAAAACTTAAAAAAATAAAAGACTGTGGACAGTGACACGCAAATGCAGAACTAAGATGCAGGTAAACTGCTAAGATGTACAACGTATGTTTACTGCACGTAAAAAAAAAAAAAAAAAAGTAATTAATTGAAAGAAATACAATACAGGCTCTGTCTTATTAGTCAATATTAAACATCTAACTTACTTTTATTGTGCTTATTTAATGTTATATTGTTTTATCCAATATTTTCCTGTTTTAACTGTTCATTATTATTATTTCCCTAGTGTGAAGCACTTTGGGCTGCTAGGTAATGTGCGGTGCTCTGGCGCTCACCTTCCTCGTTCCCTCCCATGATGGAGTAGAAGATGGTCTGGTTCACTGCGGCCGCCAGGATGACCCCGACCACCTTTCCCACGCCAGCGTTCTCGCTGACCGGCGGAAACCTGGAGACGCAGGAGTGAAGGCACACTGAGTCGCATTCCCGCCACGCGGCGCGTCTACGGTAAACGCACCGGCGCGAAGACGGATCTAACGACGCCAAGAACTCAGGATCTGCGTTGGTAAGACTGCTCGTAACCAATGTTCTCCAGGCAATGGGGCTCTTTGTGAAGCTGCTCACTGAACAACATCATTTTCCTTATCTTCAGGGCAGGGAAATGAGTTCGTTCTGCAGCAGACAGATACAGTAGCCTTCATGCTCTCAGGAGCGCAAGCAAAGCAACATTATGTGATGTTTTCTTGAAAATTACGATGTGTGTAAGTTTGTGAGTGTGTGTGTATATGCGTTTATAATAATTTTCGCTGAAGATAGTTCAATAAAATTTTTGGGAAATGAATGTTTTGAAATCTTTGTGTGTGTTTTTTCTACTGACATACTAATGCAGAAGACAAAAAATAAACATCTAAGAAAAAAATATATAAAAATTCTAGGGTGCCTAAGACTTTTGCACAGTACTGTATATTGCACATTTTGGCATGAATATTACTCTTTCTTTGGATGTAAACCAATCACATTAACTGTCATATAGTGATATCTCCTGATCTTTAAACTAATGACAGAATGGCACATCAAACCACCAGCTCTGTCATCGCTTAGTCAATCAGCAGTCCAAGCTGTATTCCTATTAAAATTTAAAGGCAGTTTGGCTCAATGCAGGTTACCATGGAAACAGCCGAACCCATAAATAGCACACACTATATATGTGACAGACAAAGTGAATCAAGTTAATAATGCTTGTTGACAACTCACTTGTTGTCGATTGCATTATTGTTAAATCCGATGTTACCTAGTAGTTATGAATATAGGCCACTGTTCCAATTAATTATTAAACATTAAATCTAAGCTAAATGTTGAGTGATTGGGCCAGCATTAAGTTCATTATTCATTAGATAGCTCGCTATGGTTAATGGTATAATCATATGCGCCTACAGGCCTAAAAAACCTTAGAGTTCTTCCTTTCACTCTTTCCCAATAGAAGTCAGCCTTGTAATATCGACCGGATAAAACAGATTCAAGGTCACAGATGTAACTATTTCACAGTGGCAAAAGGAAAACGAAGGTTAACCAATGCATGTTTTGAAGGGGAAGATAACAGACTCCCAACATCATCTCCTCTGCGTTACAATTGCCTGGAGGACAATAACAATTCCCTTGTTCGATAGCGCTTTCGTAACCTTTAAAGACCGCAGTCGCCCTTCAAACTTTTTGAGACGTGTTCAAATGAATTCCCTCACAGTTCCCTTTGCAGTTGTGCAACTTTAGACTGTCAGTCTTAGGGCACATTCAATCTACCGCTAAGGTGCTTTTCATTTACTTTTGAGCGACACATTGAAGCAAAGAATGGGCTATATTTGTTTTCAGTGGGCGTTCAGTGCACAACACACCAAGTATTGTGTGCATTTTGTGTCATTCAGAGCCGGGTAAAGAGATATTAGATTGGAAAAGGCAAAATAACAAGATTTTGGAAATGAAAGGAGCGATTGTTATTTTGCTTGCTATTCTTTATTTGTATTCATCTTTGATAAAATCTTTTCTCCTTGTATTCCACTGCAGTGTTTATAGGAAACAAAGTTGTAAATATGTCTGTTTCTCATCATTCAATTTCTCTTATTAATATGTACATATGATGCGCTCCTTAACATGCTGGTTTTATTTGGACTGGAAAGCAAATAAAGGCTTAATTTCACACAAACGTGGAGATGGAAAATGTTGCGATAGGAAACGGCTCAGAATGTTAGTTGCAGAGGTCACAGCCGGAGCGGTGAAGATGACAGAGAGAGAGAGAGAGAGCTGTAACGGACGCTGCGTTTGTGGTGAAAGACGAGGTCTCAGGGGTACGAAAGGCTGGTGAGGGAGGACAGGACGCGGCGTGAGACGGACGTTCGCTTCAGGGAGTGACAGCGGGACGACGATGGCACAGGAAGTGCTACAGGAAGTGACAGAGGGATGATGGGTTGGGAGATCTCGGGGGAACGGTAGATGTCAGCGTGAGGTGATATGAAGTTGGGGGTCTCTGCAGCACAGAGAGGACGGAAACAGATATGTCTGGGGATTAATCGATGAAGTCAAAACCGGCTAACAGACAGCTAACGTACATGACAGAGGAATGGAAAAGTACACCACTGTTGAACAGGGAAAGAGAATGTGTGTGTGTGTGTGTGTGTGTGAGAGAGAGAGACAGAGAGGGTGAAACCTTAAACCATTGTAAAAATACTGCTTCAGCATATGGCGAATAGGGGTTTGCATTTGTTCATTTCAAGTGCCAAGGCAAATGTGTTTATTTATGGTGAGGATATCTACTGTAATTATGCAGTTAATAATTACAGGGTAAATCTTTATTTTGTCAGCTGTATAAGTTCATATCGACCAAGCTCAGATCTTTAACCTTTGTTTGAATGTACTGCAAATTCATGGATCGAATGCATTAAAATACCGAAACTGTAATTAGCTCTTGCTCAAACACATATGTACACACAGATAAGACACACGTGCACAGACACACACACACACACACACACATTTGCTAACATGCACACACTTGCACTTGCGCACACACACACACACACACACACACACACACACACACACACACACACACACACACACACACACACACACACACACACACACACACACACACACACACACACACACACACACACACACACACACACACACACACACACAGCTCAACACTTACAGCTGGGGGAAGGTACTTCAATGTTTCCCCTACCGTACAATAGATATAAAATACCGATAATTAGTGTTTTGAATCGCAGCAATTTGCGGGCATGCAATTTGCAACCACGCACAGAAGAATTAATTTGTTTCGGTTACGTTAACACCCCCCTCCATGAACAATCGCGGTCATGCCATTGCACCAACCCGCCTACAAAGACAACCTGGGGAGAAACACTGTACTTCATGCTTTAAATAAACATAAGACCTGCCTAGAGATGGGAGCTGCACATTAAATATGCCTTTATTCAGGAATCTGAAAGGACAGGACAAGACATCATTTGAATAATGGTTCACGCATATTACCTAACATGGACACACTTGCGCACACACACATGCATGTACTCACAACACATGCATGTACTCACACACACACACACACACACACACACACACACACACACACACACACACACACACACACACACACACACACACACACACACACACACACATGCACACACAGCTCCCCAACACTTACACCTTTTGGAAGGTACTTCATGTTTTAAATAGACATAAGACCTGCCTAGAGATGGCAGCTATGCATTAAATATGCCTTTTTACAGGAATCTGAAAGGACAGACGAGACACAATCTGAATAATGGTTCCTATCTGTACCCAGGTAGGCCTTATGATATTTGACAACAGAAGCAGTGATGGCTGAATGCTCTGGACAGCTCAAACAGGAAATGGCCTTTAACCTTTAACCTGTATCACGTATCCAGTTTTCAAGCTGCGTCACCTCATTTTCTTTTCCAAAAGAAGCTTCTCCCTGAATACAAACTACGGAGAGGACGGTAAGCTCCAAGGACAACTTCCCCCCACCTGCCCTCACCTTAATCCTGCTCTGTGGGGAATCTCACACTACTGGAACACTAGCATCTCTCAGAGAGCTTCTTGTTTTGCTTTGACTCATTCCCAATATCCCAAGATATCTCCAAAATGAATCCTGACGTTAAAGCAGGCCTATGACTGGCTAACGGTCGGCTGTTCTGGCCACAACTGACACATTTGTTTCTCAACACAACCTATGAAATGCTGGGTTGCTACCTGTTCCTGCGCAGACCTTGAGCAGCCTTCAGTAGTTGGTAGATGACGTTGACCGTTGCGTTGACGGCTAGGCGCAAAACGTAATTTGGCAGACAATGTTGTTTGTGATGCTTAACATGAATGACATGAAGCCACGTTTGCCATATCCTAAAAACATGGCTGTGATTCCCGCTGTTTGCAGTGAACCACAACACAAGCCACTCCTTACAAAACTCACAGCCAGTACAGTGTTCCCCTACATCCCACAAAACAATACCCAGTCCAGAATGATCCCATCTCACCCTGCGATCTTACCCCTCCTGCACGTTCTTGCATATGTGTCAGTCTGTTGTATGAAATGTCTTCCTGCATACTCACAAGTTTAAGATATTTATGGTCTCTGTTCTGCCCAGCAAACATGCACCAGGAACCTCTGTTTTTTTAACAATGAATACAAATCTTACGGCACTATGAGCCTGACCATGTTTTCATAACTTTATGCTAATGCTATGATGAGATTTATCTTAACTTTATTGGGTTAGGAGATGATCAGGTTGTTCTTGACATAATAAGTACCATGAGCTTGACCAAATATTCAAAGCAGAAAAGTCTCTGGAAGTGTGTCAGTAAATGACTAAATACAGGCTGAAACTTGTTATTCTCGAGAGATAGACCAGCTGGGATTGAGACTGATGATGCGTTAGCCACCACATCCACCATTTTGATTCACATCCGTAAAAGACCGGCTGGCACTGTGCACTGAATTCTGTACAGCGCAAGATCCACAACTAAAGGATTACTGGGCTAAAAGATGTCTGTCTGCCAGCAGCTGATGAACCAGAACAGATCCATACCCTTAATGGCTAAACTTTTTCAATGTCGAGAGCACATTTAATTACCTAGCGGTTCGACTGAATATTTCAGAAGATCATTAGCGCTTTCCCCCCAGAGGCTACACCAAACTAGACCTTGTACATAATCTGATGAGCTCTCGAGCACTTTTGTACCTGTCAGGGGATATGGGGACAAATGACAATTACTGATATAAGAAAAAATAAAACTACAAGAAGCCATGGAACAGAAGGGCCCTTCAGAAATACCCCAAAAAAAACACACAGTCGACCATACACCTCCCACTCTGTCCAAATTCTCATTCTATACTATTCATTATTAGCCGAACAAAGATGATATAAACTGGAATGTATGTCTCTCTGAATCTAGATATTGTACAGAAGTAGTACAAAAAGGCTAATAGCATGCTCCAAAAGCTATACAATTATGTAGTAAAGGAGGTTTTAGGCTTATTATTGTGAAACAATGCCTTTGTTAGACCACAATTGCCGTGTCAAATTCTGAGCACTACGCCTTACCGACGGGCCTATAAGCTCTCGGTGAGCGTGGTGAGGGGTAAAAAGACTTCTGGGTCTCAGAATAAGTTTAAAGAGAGAAACTGTACGTTCAGGACTGTTGATTATTGTTGATTTACACAGTAGATATGTTGAATTCTGTCAGGTAAAGGGCCTAATTAATTAAAGGTGCATTTCACAACACCAGGTATTATTTAATAGTTTTAAAAAATATATATTTGTAGAATCTTAGCAGGGCTCAGAATGGATATCAGATTCGCTGAGTATTCAAGACTAGGCTGGACATTCTGCAGGGAAAACAGTGGGCTATGCAGCTTCTAAAAGAGGCAGTATGACAAGAAATTAAAGGTGTTGGTAAAATCCTGCTCTAACTTGTGTTTTTATGGGGTTACATGCTGATGGAATAAAACTAAAGGGTCTACATGCTAATGGAATAAAACTGAAGGATCTACATGCTGATGGAATAAAACTGAAGGATCTACATGCTGATGGAATAAAACTGAAGGATCTACATACTGATGGAGTAAAACTGAAAGGTCTACATACTGATGGAGTAAAACTGAAGGGTCTACATACTAATGGTGTTATGGTTCTGTGTTATTTGTGTATTATTTTCTGTTACTTTATTATTTTTCATATTCATTCCCATAGCCCTGGTTCCTTTACTATTTACATTTCCCTCAGATCCCCTCTGTCTGTGTGCTGTGTTCCGAGTTGTCACTCCCCTGTATCGTGCTGGCACTATTCGGGTGATTTCGGAAGTATTCGGGATTTCTGCCTTCCTTCGTGTCTCGTATTCTTTCTTCAGTCTTTTTGTATTAAACTGTAGATAATATTAACAATTACTTATTGCACTTGTGGTTATCTAGTTTAGATTACACTTACTAAATCTACTAATGTATATGTGTTACTAAACTAAACTAACCCCCGTATTTGAGTTATTTACTAATTGATACTAACATATCTTCTACGCTTTAACATTCCATTCTCGTGTGCTTTACCTGACTCCTGCTGCCTTCGCATATTGACTGCACCTGTCTCTAGCCTGTAAC
This sequence comes from Synaphobranchus kaupii, assembly GCA_029718625.1. Lineage (NCBI taxonomy): Eukaryota > Metazoa > Chordata > Actinopteri > Anguilliformes > Synaphobranchidae > Synaphobranchus > Synaphobranchus kaupii. The sequence goes on from CM056380.1 coordinate 114,114,634, forward strand.
TCCGCCTACCAATCTGAGCACGAGTCTGCCTCTGATCCAGGCTATGTTGTCTTCAAGGTGTTTTCGTGAATCCGGTCCACGTCTTGGTTACTTCCCCATTATTGTATCATCTATTCCCATTGTTATCACCTGTGTCTTGTTTGTAACCCCGCCCTCTCTCACACCTGTACCTCCTTGTCTTATCCTTCCCCAGTGTTTATATACCCTCGGTGTGCAGTCATTCGTTGTCAGAACGTTGATCAATTTCATTGTGCCGATTATTTGTAAGCCTTTGTTATTTGAGATTCCTGAGACATCCTTTCGTACGACTTCAAGCCTGCCTTTTCCTTCTGTTTTGTTTGCTGTGTTTTTCTGGTTTTTTGACTACTCTTTTGGATTTTGATTTTGTACTGTCTCTATCTCTGATTACCTGGCTTCTGAACTCGGACTGAATAAACAACGTTTTTTGCCTGCTACCTGTGGTCTGCGCTTGGGTCCTTATCAGAACTTAACAAATGGAGTAAAACTGAAAGGTCTACATGCTGATGGAGTAAAACTGAAGGGCCTACATGCTGACTACCCCACTAAATGCTCATGAAACAATCACAGGTGGCTCTCCTCCTCTCTTACGGGCAACGCGACGAGCCAAGACTGGCTGAATTTCCAGTTCCCGTAAACCTTCTTATTGTCCTTATTTCCACCTGAAGCGACTCAGATTAAGTATTTTGCCCAAAGGCACAGATGCACCTCACCAGGGATTCGGTGAAAACCTGCAGATGTGTGGATAACCCAGTGAATGACTGGATAGCTTCCAGAAAATTCACAACAGAATTGTTGTTGAAGGCAAAAATAAATAGAAGAGAAAAAAAAGACAGTTGTTGCTGAATGCTAACAATTTTATGCCACATTTGGCTATGCTATTTCACCTCACTTTTCCCCCAGTACTGGGCTATTTATGTCGGTATGAGCCGTAGTATCTTACAGGTTCTCAAAGTCTTTTGTGGCGAGCTAGAACTTTCTGTGAATGCTCGCATGCAATTCTCAACAACATACCCTGACATTCATGTGCGCACAGCCCAGCATTTTGGGCTCAGATGCTGACCTATTGAGTATACTCCTTGCATTGACTCAAAAGTGTGCAGTGTAGGGCTGGAGACTGCGTATTCTGGAGATGTCACCACAAACGACGAGCTTCGGTTCAGAGACGGTATCAAACACCAACTGCTTCTTTTTTTTTTTTTTTTTGCTATCAACAAATTTGAAAGATATTTTACTGTCACTCTGTGTTTGAGGTCTTGGGTCTTGCTGAAACAGAACCATCGATGTTACGGGGAAAAGAAGCACGCCGTATTTCAAGCTCTGAAAGCTTTGAACAAGAGTGAACCTTCAAAGAGGAGTGTCGAGGGCAGGATTAACACGAGTGATAAGCCCAACAGATGAACAAAAGTGGGTTCAAAGCGAGTTCAGTCAACATTCAGTTAATGCATAATTAACACTGCTGAAAGGAGGGAATTAACCAGTCACACAAAACAAGAGAGCATGCTGTCTCATACAGTTAGCAGCACGCTTAACTAAATATAATTGGCAGCTTGTCACCTGGTCGAGGACAATGCAAGGAATGGAAAATGATTAAAAACTAAAGGCATACAGGCAGAATGGATCTTACAGGCAAATGTGTTTATATCTGGTAGGACAGGAAGTGCTTATCAACAATCCAGGTAAATGTATCAAGCTAATCTTAATTTATTACGTAATAACACTAGACTGAAAGAAATTTGTATAATTTTGGTATTTTTTTATTTTCACTAATAATAAAAATGTCAAGGTCCTTGAAACTACAAACCTACCAATATATCTATAAATATAGGTATGGGGCATGCCCCCACCAAGCCGGAACTTGGGGGATGGCATACCTGCCATCCTAATCTATATAATTACTTATATAAATTACATAAGTGCATTCATGAATGAGACTGAATGCTCATGATCTTAGGAAAAAGGTTAAAATCACACAGTTCAAACACAGGATTTCAACACTGAGGATATACAGAGTGCTAAATATCCTTTTCCCAAAGATAGGAACATTCCCTTGCACAAAAAAATAATTGCTTTAGTAAAATCAAGAACCATTCTGGCAATTCATAACTGAAGATAATTGAAGGAACTGGTGTCAGAAATGTGCTAAGTCTATAAACACATACGTATATTATGCATCAGGTATTGTTTCAGCATTGTGCTTAATGTTACTAGTCGCTAGCAAGCAACCTCAGACAGGGTAATCTCCAAAAGCCTTCAGGACCATGGACAGCAGCGGCCTCATGCGCAGGCTGACGCATCAGAGGTTAATTTAGCGCTGTATTTGTCAGGCCTTGCATAATAGTGTCCTTCACAGCCATTGTGTGTTTTGGCTCTAACTCTCTCCAACAAACTAAGTACACTGTAAAACGTAAATGTAAACTTGCTAAACAAATCGAGTCTCAACTTACAAAAATGGAATAAGTAATCACAAAAAGAGTAGAACGAGTTTAACTTAAAAGTTAGAGGACTGCGCCATTATAAGCCTCTGACAGACACAGGCTGAAGTTGTGATGGATCGACTCTCCGGCACCGACTGCACACCGATGTGCCCGCCTCTTTTAACGTCTTCAGCCCGACACACTAATCACCGATGTGCCCGCCTCTTTCAACGTCTTCAGCCCGACACACTAATCACCGATGTGCCCGCCTCTTTCAACGTCTTCAGCCCGACACACTAATCACCGATGTGCCCGCCTCTTTCAACGTCTTCAGCCCGACACACTAATCACCGATGTGCCCGCCTCTTTCAACGTCTTCAGCCCGACACACTAATCACCGATGTGCCCGCCTCTTTCAATGTCTTCAGCCCGACACACTAATCACCGATGTGCCCGCCTCTTTCAACGTCTTCAGCCCGACACACTAATCACCGATGTGCCCGCCTCTTTTAACGTCTTCAGCCCGACACACTAATCACCGATGTGCCCGCCTCTTTCAATGTCTTCAGCCCGACACACTAATCACCGATGTGCCCGCCTCTTTCAACGTCTTCAGCCCGACACACTAATCACACTGGGAATCAGACTCATGTTCACACTACTGTAACATACACCCCCACCAGTCATAGAAACAAGAAACCAAAAAAGCCCGGAGCACAGTGTTTTGGTCCAGATGGTTCTCTGTGGCCTGTGGTTGGGTATCCCGGAGCACAGTGTTTTGGTGCAGATGGTTCTCTGTGGCCTGTGGTTGGGTATCCCGGAGCACAGTGTTTTGGTGCAGATGGGTCTCTGTGGCTTGTGGTTGGGTATCCCGGAGCACAGTGTTTTGGTGCAGATGGGTCTCTGTGGCCTGTGGTTGGGTATCCCGGACCACAGTGTTTTGGTGCAGATGGATCTCTGTGGCCTGTGGTTGGGTATCCCGGAGCACAGTGTTTTGGTGCAGATGGGTCTCTGTGGCCTGTGGTTGGGTATCCCGGAGCACAGTGTTTTGGTGCAGATGGGTCTCTGTGGCCTGTGGTTGGGTATCCCGGAGCACAGTGTTTTGGTGCAGATGGTTCTCTGTGGCCTGTGGTTGGGTATCCCGGAGCACAGTGTTTTGGTGCAGATGGGTCTCTGTGGCCTGTGGTTGGGTATCCCGGAGCACAGTGTTTTGGTGCAGATGGTTCTCTGTGGCCTGTGGTTGGGTATCCCGGAGCACAGTGTTTTGGTGCAGATGGTTCTCTGTGGCCTGTGGTTGGGTATCCCGGAGCACAGTGTTTTGGTGCAGATGGGTCTCTGTGGCCTGTGGTTGGGTATCCCGGAGCACAGTGTTTTGGTCCAGATGGTTCTCTGTGGCCTGTGGTTGGGTATTCAGGGGGGAACTCAACCTATGCCCACCTAAATGTCAGTCACACGGGCAGGGCCATTTATCAAGGGTAGAAAACCATTTTTCCGCCATTGTAGCAAGCGCACGTGGCCTTGATATCCAAGAACCCGCGTCTATAGTAGGCCCCCGGTCTCTCCTTCACCCTGCTGTTCTTCAGAAAGGACTGAGGGCCAGGGGCCAAGGGCCAGGCTTGTGTTTGTGAAGGTACCACTCAGAGCTCATCTATCCGTCTATTTCTCCGGCCCATGTCCAGGGGAGCGGACGGTTAAGTGGGAGGGAGAAACGAGGTCCAGTCAGCAACACCGCCATCAGAGCGCTTTTCATTTCAATTCCATTACTTTCTTTTCTGCTGTCATTTTAAATGCAGGTGCTTACAGAACACAGGTGATGTCACTGCCCACCTGTGCATTAACCGTTCTCTCTCTCTCTCATCACATTTTCCTCTCTGTAAAATAAAACCAGTAAGAGTATGCTCCTACAGAGTCTCAGGATCTGTATTGATTAGAGGATCCAGGTAATCAATATGTTCATGCAAGGTGTCAGGCTTTGTATACAAGGATCTGCAGTCATTTAACGGAGAACTGCATAAACCTTTCCTACAAAGAGAACAAAGGTATATATTCCAGCGTAAAAGCAATGCCTCTATGTGTGGCTGTGTGTGTGTATGTATGTATGTACAAGCCGGAAAGTCTGAACACTCCTTTCACCTATCCACGTTTTATGACGTTACAGACATATTCTACAATAGATTGAGTTCATTGTTTGTCTCAAAATTCTACACAAAATAGCCCATAATGACAAAGTGAAAACAGGTTTTTAGATATTTGTGCTAATTTATTAAAAATCAAAATACCAAAATCATATGTACACAAGTGTGCACACCCTTTGATATGACACCCAAAAGTGAGCTGAGGTGCATTTTGTTTCCACTGATACTGATTGAGATGTTTCTACAACTTAATTGGAGTCTACCTGTGATAATTTCAATTGATTGGACATGATTGGGGATTGCCAACACCTGCCTATATAAGGTCCCACAGTTGACAGTGCATGTCAGAGCAAACTCCAAGCCATGGGGTCAAAGGAATTATCTGCAGACCTCAAAAACAGGATTGTGTCAAGGCATAGATCTGGAGAAGGGTACGGAAAAATCTATGCAGCTATCAGCTTTACAGGTCCCAAAGAGCACAGTGGCCACCATCATTCGTAAATGGAAGAAGTTTGGAACCACCAAGAATCTTCCTAGACCTGGCTGCCCGGCCAAACTGAGCAATAGGGGAAGACGGGCCTTGGCCAGGGAGGTGAGCAGGAACCCGAGGGTCACTCTGACAGAGCTCCAGCGTATCCTTGTGGAGATGGGAGAACCTTTCAGAAGATCAACCATCCAGGCAGCACTCCACCAATCAGGCCTTTATGGTAGAGTGGCCAGATGGAAGCCCCTCCTTAGTAAAAGGCACATCACAGCCCGCTTGGAGTTTGCCAAAAGGCACCTAGAGGACTCTCAAACCATGAGAATCAAGATTCTCTGGTCTGATGAAACCAAAATTGAACTTTTTGGCCTGAATACCAAGCGTCACATCTGGAGGAAACCAGGCACCGCTCATCACCTGGCTAATACCATCCCTACAGTGAAGCATGGCGGTGGCAGCATCATGATGTGGGGATGTTTTTCAGCAGCGGGAACGGGGCGACTAGTCCTGATAGAGGGAAAGATGAATGCAGCTAAGTACACCGAGATCCTTGAAGAAAACCTGCTCCAGAGCGCTCTGGACCTCAGACTGGGGCGAAGGTTTACCTTCCAACATGACAACGACCCAAAGCACACAGCCAAGAGAACAAAGGAGTGGCTTCGGAGAAGGTGTGTGCATGTCCTTGAGTGGCCCAGCCAGAGCCCAGACCTGAATCCAATTGAACATCTGTGGAAAGAGCTGAAAATGGCTGTGTACCGACGCTCCCCATCCAACCTGACGGAGCTTGCAAGGATATGCCAAGAGGAATGGGCAAAAATGTCCAGAAACAAGTGTGCCAAGCTCGTAGCTTCTTTCCCAAGAAGCCTTGAAGCTGTAATCGCTGCCAAAGGTGCAGCAACCAAGTATTAGGCTAAGAGTGTGTACAGATATGTAACCCCTAAATAACCTATTTTTGTCAGTAAAATAAAATTGCATATTTTCTAAAAACCTGTTTTCACTTCGTCATTATTGGCTATTGTTTGTAGATGTTTGAGGCAAAAAATGAATTCAATCTATTGTAGAATATGTCTATAACGTAATAAAATGTGGATAGGTGAAAGGAGTGTTCAGACTTTCCGGCTTGACTGTATATATATATATATACTATAGCTATACTGTAGTAACCTTTTCCATAAGTAACATGCTGGATTATCCTATGCCCCTATTTAAATGTTAATGTACATTTATAATCGAGATTGACAGCCTGACAGAGTGCCAGATTTTGCAGTGCAGTCAATGAACAGTACATCCATGCTTGCGCTCTCTTTGCTAACTAGGACTACTGGACCGTCCCTGCCATATGCGATTGATTATCTATGTTCAACATGCTGTGAAGGCAAGAACACAATGGGAACAAAGCATTTTCACATTTTTAAACCGCACCAGCCGCTTCTACTGCTTTATCTGGTCTGCCGGCCCTCTGGTTCCACTGAGGTTGATTCTGTAGGACTTTACAGTGGGTAGTGCTGTTGCCTCACAGCAAGAAGGTCCTGGGTTAGAATCCAGGCCAGGGGCCTTTCTGTGTGGAGTTTGCATGTTCTCCATGTGTCTGCGTGGTTTTCCTCCGGGTACTCCGGTTTCCTCCCACAGTCCAAAAACATGTACGGCATGTGATGGATTAGCGACCTATCCAGGGTGTTTGTAGTGATTAACATATGAATTGGTCTGATTAACAAAATAATACTTTGATTGCTGGCTAAATTCACATTAAAAAAAAAAATATAATAAAAAAAAAGAATTTATAAAATCATCTTAAGGCATAATGTAGACACTGTTATCTGAAAAAAAGGAGACTGTGCTGCCTGCACTGTAAACAGAAATTGTGCGGCGGAACTCGTGCGGGGCGGCGGTTCAACAGCTCCTTCTGACACATTCTCAGAACAGAACGTAAAACCCGGCAAAACGCAGAACGTCAGCGTGGTGTGGAAATTTATCTTTTCGCCACGAGCTAGTATGACTCCCAACAGTAAAACAGAACGGAAACGCGGTTCCAAAATTTCAGCAGAAGAGTCAAGAGTTCAGTTTTGGTAATGATCATGGAGAGTTTTTTCCGCAACAGTGTCTGTTCATCTTTTATTTATCACACCCGCGTGCATGCGCAGCGCAAGCAGGGGGTATTGTTTTCGCTCCTGTCTGTGTGTGTGTGTGTGTGTCTGTCTGTCTGCCTGTTTTTGTGTCCCTGTCATCCATAACTCGAACAATTCTACTCGGATTGTGATGAAACTTTGTGGAAATGTTGAAAGTTGGGCAATGGCCTGAATCTTGATTTATTTCCCCCCCTCCCAATCGGTCAATGCCCGACTTCACAGTGCAAGATCAAGATTTTACAACTCACGGTGCAAGATTTTAGCCCCGTGCATATGACGTTCAGGGTCGAGATTAGCACACGTGCGGGTGTAGCATCTTTCTGAGTGCCATTCTAGTTTATTTATTCATTTACTTATTTTTTCTTTCTTTTGATTTTTTTAAATATTGACACCCAGCATGGGGCTGAACATGTCCAATGCCCGACTGAATTTGGAATGCCCGACTATTTAAAACCACAGCCGCACTCATGCGCGAACCCCACTGCTCATTCGGGAGAGCGCGGAAATCCGCGGTTCTCCTCCGAAACACATGGTGTCACCAGCTGCTTCATAACACCGCAGTCCACAACCACGCTCTCACAGCACTGGAGGAGGAGGAAGACCTTTCATATAAAGCTCTGTCATGCAGACTATGGGCGCCAGACCCAGCGGGGGTCCTTAGAAAGCAGTGAAACGCAGACCTTTAACCGACGGAACCCTCTGGTACCCTGGCGCCATGTGCGAGATACTTAATCGCCTATGGAGATACTGCCCACAGTCAGCACTGGCAATAGCTAGTGGCACCTACGTCCGCATGACCTATGACAAGTGGGATGTTTCCAGTACTGCGCTAATCAAGGTGAAAAACAGCATATCTGGTTTGAATTTTGAGTTAATGTATTGCATGGTCCTACATATGGAATCATAACATTCATAAATACCTGCACAGGGAATTTTCTTTCCTGCTGGAAAATTATAACATTATAAAAAATTATAACATCGCACACTCAACTTCCAAAACAAAATAAAAACAGAAAAAGATTCATACTTAGAGATGTCTAAGACTCTTTTGTTGAGTCAGTATTGGCAGGCACTGACAGAGAATACCTTGTGCACACTGCATAGCATAACAATCAAACAAAAAGATAACTGAAGATAATAAAACAAGTTTAAGCATATTGTACACACAAAAAACATCCCCAGGCACTCACTATTATGACAGGTAAGGAACCCTGAATAATTGTAATAGAAATCACCACATCTGCTGGAACATGTGGGAGTTTATACCTTTTGTCATCCTTTATACAGATCTACAGTCAAATTATGCTTACCTCTGCTGAGGCATTCACAGTAATATCACCCAAATATGCAGACATAATAATAATAATAATAATAATAACAACTTGAGACTGCCTTTTTCCCATTCGACTGGTTAGTAATGCAAATTTTAGACTGTATATTTAGCAAATTTAACTCCACTAAATATTTAATTGTAGAATATTAGAAAACACACAAACAGAAACACACAAACAAAAAAATATTGCAGCATCTTAATGGTTAATCCACTTCTCTTAATTCATTGACGGTACGAGGCCGGTGGCAGTGTGCGCTCAGTCATCAGTGAATTGCTCACTGAAATCTGCCCGCCGTGCGAACGGCGTGTTTGTTTGCATGCGGGCCCCAAGGCGGAACGACTTTTGTGCCAACGTGCATGCTAATCTCGCAGGTGCGCTCCCCCGGAGAGTCTAGCCTGACCCCTAATTACAGATCCCAAGCATTTGCGGCGCGATAAAGCTTTCTGCGACGGCGCTTTCGCCGCTCAGCTGATTAAACTTGGCTTGTTTGCTCGCCAATAAGAAAAAAACGCAGTTGAAGACCGTTGACAAAACGCTGTTTTTCCCAGATGAAATTGTCAGAGAAACGGAATAACAAAAAAAAAATCACAAACATTACCAAACCACACCTAAAACAAACGTTCACTATGGCCCCTGTAGTCCTCTCTATGACACTTATGTCTATAATATACTAGTTTGTACAATCATATATTTAAGTTACACCTTATATTAAAAGGTTCCTAGAAGTTACTGTTCTCTGAAAAGCTATAGAAACACATTATATAGTGGATTTAATAATTTGATATTACAAAAATATTAGATCATTAGTATACTACTCACATAATATAAATTGAACCTATGCTCCTCAGATAATTACATGGTAGATGTAAAAATTCTGGGCCAGGAAGCACTTCTTTTTTAAACTTTTTTTTTTAATAACATTTGTGAATACCAAAAGTGGACAGGAGTGGCTAATCGGCTGCGACTGTGTGCCGGTCTTCTCCTAACAGTCGTAAAATGTTGCTACTGGCTTTCACAGCCAAATTAGCTGAAACTTTTCAAAGGGAAATAACCTTTTGTGCCATTTCCAGTTATAGTCTAAAGTTTTTGAAAATTCTTGCCGAGGAAATGTTAAGATTCCTCCACAGCAGTCATTTTCTTTGCTGTCACATTTTTGACATCCCCTGACCCCACCTACTTGTACCATATAATACATCAGTTGGATGTTGGATATACTGGAGCTACAAATGTCACACTGCAGTGTTATTTGTTATATTGAAAACTGAGTGACAACCTAGACAAATCGTTTCTCGGCACCCAGCACAAAACACTCTGCGGATGATAGCACAATGTTTCACAATGGTGTGTGTGTAATTATACTTCAAAAACATTACTGAAGGAGAATACAACATTATTCTCCGTCGCAAAATAAAATGATTGAATACTGACGATATGCTTGAATATTTTACCAGTTTTCTTTCCAAAGAGTAATGCTACCCCACAATGCCTGATTACACAGTCGGCTGATTTGAAGTTGAAAACCAAAAAAACGTGCTTTCCGTTTCTCCAATCCCAAGAGGTTGTTACAGGACTTTATGAAGCCACCTGTTAAGCAATCAAAACATTGTGAAACCATGATCAACTCAAATAATTCAGTTACCACAGGGGTGTCAAATCTTATCTGAAAAGGTCAGATGTTTGAGTGAGGGACTAGAACAAAACCCTGGACGCACTAGCTCTTTTGGGATAGGTTTGGACACCCCTGGCTGAGAAACTTGCGCCATTGCACTGACAAGCTTTTCAATTAGTCCTTCATTGTTGGCATACAACCTTAACACAGGACGAACACTGCAAAAGATGTGTGTCTCAACAAGTGTTTTAGTCTTTTTTTTCTCTCTAAAGTATAAAATATTAGCTCGTTTTAAGTTACTTTTTGCTTGACAAGTGAAATTGTCTTACCCCATTGGCAAATCCTGAAATGAGTAAAACTGTCTCACTTCATTAGCAATCTTTAGTCTTATTTAGCAAAAGACAAAAATATAAGACTTGTTAAGATTTACTTATTTTTTTGGTTTTTCCAGTGAGGAGCTTCCTGTAACAGAAAATAGCCGTTTCTGAGGTCATGTGACCTCAGAAAGCCATTTCCATTCACACTGGCATTTACATTTGGATACTTTTAAAATATACACTCCATGCATACAGTCGGATATTTACTGAAGCAATCCATGTTAAATACCTTACTCAGGGGTACAACCGTAGTGCCACACCCTAGGATTTGAACCTGCAATCTCTAAGTAACAAACCCAGTTACCTAATCATCATATTTAAACTGCTCAAAATATTAAGATCTGAAAAAAAACAAAAAAACGTAGCGATGTTTAAAAAGTGTGAATCACCCAAACCGAGTTTAGGGCAGTCATTTCCCTCTAAAAGGGCGCCGTTCAGGGATTGTTGTGTTGGGCTTGTTAGCCGCGTGTGCAGGCCTCCTGAGGGCCATACGGCAGCGCGATAGCCCGTTAGCTGGGATGATGTACTACGCTGGCGCCTCTCAGCACATACGTCAGCTCTGTTTTTGCTCCCGTGCCCGGCTGAAAACGACCGCCAATGAAAACAAATGCTAGCATCTCCGGGGGAGAGCGGGAAAGGGCCCGACTGCTGTCATCATCAAAATGACAGACTCAGAAGTGCACGAGGCGAGATGGCGGTGATTTACGGGGCTTTGTGGCGAGGGCGGGGCACCGGGGGGGCACAGAAGATCCCAGGCCCTTGAAGCCGGATCATTTGAGACAGAAGTCTGTGAGTAACACTCCTGTATGATTTATATGTAGAAAACTGCTTACGCATCCAAAATGCATTGCATCCTTGTTCACGGGGAATTTATTTTGTGTGTGATGTTAAATGTTGCTTGAATTGCTTGAATTTTTTTATTCGTACGTTTTTATTTTTTATTGAAGTGTCCTTTGCCTCAGAACAGAAAAATTTAATCACACATTAAAGGGGTAATAAACACCGGGCTTTTGTTCTGTCTCCGCCCACTTCACAATTTCAAAAGACGCGAATTGGGCTCGAGTGAGAGAACACAGGCGGGAGGGGGGAGGAGGGAGGAGTTACAGTTTGGGGGAGGGGCGATGGATCCATTCGGTAACGCGTCATGAAAACGTTTTAGTTTTTGTTTTTGTAAGCAATAGGATATATGTTATTTATGAAATGGAGGCAAGATACTCGGCTTTAAAACTCAAAATATTTGATTTAGTGTTTATTGCCCCTTTAATTAATTTGCAAAAGAATGCATGTTGATTTGGACATTCCACTTATTGTTATGTACATTCCACAAAGATATCGGTTTCCAATTGCTAGTTTTCAACTCCAGTCAGATCGTTTACCTGCAGCAGATGCTCTTCTAAGCATTCGCATGTACAGCCTCATCATGTACCAGATTTCTAACTCTCCAAGCCTGGTGAAAGCAGAGCTGTTCAAGCGATAAACCCGCCCACTTTTCAGGATGTAACCAATATTTTCTAACCTATCACATCAACTCCAGTGAAGGTGGGCCTAAGGTGAAGGCGGGGATTCAAACATAAATTAAGAGACACAGGGAAGTGGTTGAATAGTGAGATGAGACGTGCGTAATATTGTAATATTGGGAAAGGTGAAATATATAGTATTCCATATCATTAACGCAAACAGCCTGCTCCTCCAAACAGCAAGTCATGCGGCTGCAACTCAATATATAAAGCATGTAGACATGGAGAACAGGTTTATTTTTTTGTTCGACCAAACATTACAATGGGTGATCTAATGCATGATCCAAGCGACTTCGACCATGGTACGCTTGTTGGTGCCAGATGTGGTGGTTCCAGCATCCCAGAAATAACTGCCCTCCTGGGATTTTCACGCAATACTGTCTCTAGAGGCCACACATGCTCAAATAACAGCTGTTTACAGCAGTGCTGTGCAGAAGGGCATCTCTGAGCGCACAACACATCGAACCTTGAACCGGATGGGCTACAGTAGCAGAAGACCACGCCGGGCTCTACTCCTGTCAGCTAAGAACAGGAAGATGAGGCGACAGTGGGCACATGATCGCCAAACCTGGGCGATCGAAGATGGAAAAACGTTGCCTGGCTTGACGAATCTCGATTTCTGCTGAGACACGCAGATGGTAGGGTCAGAATTTGGCATAGGCTAAACAGCATTGATCCATGGATCCACCATGCCTTGTGTCAACGGTGCGGGGTGCTGGTGTAATAGGGTGAGGAATGTATTCTTTCTTTTTTCTCGCCACTGTTCAGTGTTTTTTCTCTCCTACCAGGGAGTTTTTTTTACCTCGTTTTGCTGGTTGGGGGCGAAAGTTTTTTGCTCAATTTTCGTTCTGTTTCACTGTGCAGCGTCTTTGTGACAGTTCTCTGTAAAAAGCGCTATACAAATAAAATTGAAGTGAAAATAGAAAATTTAACTTCAGTTTACTCCAATTGCCTGCACAGTCCCCAGATCTAGATCCAATAGAGCACATTTGGGATGAGGGGGAAACGGGAGATTCGCAGCATGAATGTGTCTGCAGGAACCGTGTGATGCTACTGAGTCAGCATGGGCCGAAATCCCTGAGGAGTGTTTTCCAGCACCTTGTTGAAGCCACGTTGCAAATAATTCACGCTGTTCTGGAAGTGAAAGGGGGTCCTACCCAGTACTAGGTAGCTGTACCTAATAAACTGGCCACTGAGGACCTTGTTTACTAAAAAAAAAACTTTTTGCACACGCAAAACCAATAACATCACAAATGATTGGTCATGGTGTTTGTTTTGCACCAATCATTGGTTGTGTTATTAGTTTTGCATGCGCTAAATGTTTTTGCTCCCGCTAACGGTCTTAGTAAATCAGGCCCCGAGTGTATACGTAACAATATTTTACAGTATTTTTAGTTTTATTGTTTGTGTTCCATTCATTAACTTTTATTAGTGAGCTATGTTAGCAATGTGCTAATGTAATCCTGCATAGCTATCCTGCTGGCTTAAACAATGCAGAAGCAGTTTAGCAGTAATGTACAGATTAGAAGTAGCAGGGGCTACTAAGAGCTGTATAACTGAATCTGGGCTAGCTTTCCACTGCCCCAGCAGTTTTCATTGAGGTCCCATTGTTATTATTGACCTGTACATGTTTGCTAACTGAATTCAGACATTAAGGACAAAAGGCTTAGATTAAATCAAGGCCCAGTACATATTGCCCATAACGATATTTTAGATATACAGCATTCTTTTCATTTATAAAAGTTAATTCATTTCCATGAATGTTGGGAGTTCTGCTGCCATGTATTCAAAAAAAAGCCTAATTCTCGACTCAAAATTATGGCCTTAAAGTGCCTTGCAGGCACGCTAATAGAGGTTTTACAGATGTGAGGTTGTATTAGGGGCATAACTCTCCTTGGTGTTAAATTTCATAAGCTTTCCACACCGAGTTACGCGTTCTGACTTATCGCTAGTTACTGGAAACGACTTGCCGATACAGCCGAATGGATTGCCGTGTGTAATCAGCTTTGGGATACTTGAGGATTCGTTGCAGGTAATCTGTCACTGCCACCTGACGGAGGGTAGAGTGGTACTCCATCCTCGGGTAAGGAGGCAGATTGGAAAAGGTATTCCTTTCACCCCCCCCGCCCCCGCTGCAGACTAGGGAGGAAGCACCTGGCTAATGTGTCCACAGGCAACAATTAAGCAACGACTCACCGCCGCGTTCAATAAGCATCGCCGTTACCCGCTCGGGTGCGCCCCCGCCATCAACTCCGACCTTCCGCCGGCGTGTAGGACATGGCATTCATTCAAAGCCTAATCTAAGACCCCCTCATCTCCCCCGTGTTTCCCGCACCGCGTCCCGCTGATAAATCAACAGATAAGATTGGTTTTTAAAGGGATAAGGCCCGTTTATCACGGGGGTTTAGCTGAGACTTAGCCGTCTCCTTTGTAACGGCGGCTCGGAAAGAGGGGGGTCCCCCCGTGGTACGGTGAATTACGGGGGGTGAACCGAGTGTCTTATGCTTCATAGCTGCCACAAGGAATTTAAACTATATCCACTTCTTTCCGAACTGGCGTTTCGGTCCTGGAGTTCTTGAATAGAACTTCAGAAGTTAGCAACACTAAAAAACAAAGTGCATGTTGCATCTAATATTCACAAAATACAAATCAGCACATTAATAATAAGCAAATGTTATTTTGACTCAATTAAACGTTATTCTGTAAATTATATTCAAGACTGAAGACTATGCAAACACTCCAGAATTACACATTTATAACTACCGTAGAGGTCAAGAGGGTACATTTGATTATCCCTGGGTATAACACATCAAACATCCGTGCACGTCGTTAACAAACTTAAAGTTAGCCCACTCTATCCTCTGAGAAAACTACATTTGCTGCACATCGCTTTGAGTTATAATACATTATTTATAAATGTCCCTCATTAGGGATTCTGGGAAACAGAGTACATAATTCACTGACACTTTTATTATCACACCTAAAATGGTCTCTGCCTAAAATTTCCCTTCACCTTCAATGCTGCCTCCCTTATTCATTAGCATATAAACTCAGAGGAAATTACTTGGGCACAAACGAAGACTTGAATCGCGCGAGTTGAAGGTCCGTGCGCGCGCACGCATGCACGCACGCACACACACACACACACACACACACACACACACACACACACACAGACACACAAAAAAGCCGTCTAAGAGCTGCCTCTAGAGTTTTGAGGAATGAGCAAAAGAGAACTAGACACAGGTCTGTAACCCTTTGTTTTTTTCCCGTTCAAAAGAGGTTGGTATATTAGATAAGCTCTTGCACAAATCAGTGCTTCTGTGCACCTCATTATAAACCCATCTCATTTGTGGACTCAGGTCAGCGTGGGAATACCTGGAAGAAAGATGAGAGGTCGACTGCAATCTTTCCCCTTGATGCGTATTATCCTAAATTGGTCTTTACCTGTATTCTTCTTGGGTGAATATGGGGATTATGGAAGGTTGAAGAACGGTGATTTCAACAACGGTCCTATTCAGCTTGACCGGGTCGCCATCATCATAGGCGATGATGAACAGCTGTCAGTGGAGAGAGAAAAAAACAAAAACAATCGGCATAAAAAGAAGAGAAAATGCCCTTTTGTAGAGGAAGAAAACGCATAAAAGCACTCGTCCGTGCCAGAGAGGAACTTGTTGACGTGAATGTGTATCGCCGCATATTTATGCTTTTCAAAAATCCCCCTTCCTGCCAATTCAGCCTCAGACTCCACTTAGCCAAGCTCCACTGGAACCTTCTCTCTCACTGGTCCATTTACTGTTTTTTTATTTATTTCTCTAAGGGTGAGTTAGTGCTCGCCGGCAGTCGCGCTTACTCTAAAAGTCACGCTGGGCTCCTCGTTGAGATTGACCCTGGTGACCACCGTTCCGGAATCTTCCTCCACATCGAAAATGCTGCCGCTGTAGGGAGAGAGGTCCATGTCCACTCTGTAGCGAACCTGACTGGCGGCGGTGCCCTGAGGGAACACAGAAGGAACGGCCGACATTAGTGCCCCGGTCTCCCCGTAACAGGGCCCGAGTGGGCCCCAGAGCACAGGCTGGAAAAGATGGGGAACCTCAGCTAGAACCCAAAAAAAAACTCAGCTACAGAGTACCTGATGATGATCTGATGTGCTCAAGAGCAACTGAAAACAGTAAATGCCATTTCTGCACAAAATGGTTTTCACTTGCAATGGCTTAACTTTTTCAAAAAAGTGAAAAATTAATATCTAATGGTATATATTCAGCTAACGACATTGAATGTAGAGTATATGTTTAAATATGATGTTTATGGCACATCCCTTTCCTCGACAATAGTATAATAAACATTTACTAAACGGGCTAACTTGCTAGCTTTAAATGTGAGTTTAGGAACGGCTTAGGTAGCTGTGTCAGTCAGCAATCATTAACGTTAGCTAATTAGCTTAGAGAATTGCTTATATCTATAAGCATGGAAGTGGAAATCAGCTCCTCAATAAACATTATTGTTGTTTTTGTGGGTGACTAGGGATACCATATTTTGTGTGTATTTTGGATTTAGGATACATTCATGCAAACCATGCTAATCCAACTTTCAGCCCGCCAATTGTGCACTCAGAATATTACAAATCTTCGCAGGAGTCGCAAATCAAAAGATCAACTCCCATTTAGACACAGTTTGAAGAAGTGTGGTCATATGCTATTGTACACACCTGGGTGGCAGGTGAAGACCATTCAGGGGTAGGGGTGGCTGGCTCACATTTTCATGGACTTAGACTTCATACTACAGTCTACCAAACACTAACTCTAGTCTAAGACCATCCACCTGGGTTTGACAACAGTTTA